>MU551545.1:586846-654446 GCA_024362625.1 Silurus asotus | reverse complement strand
TATCTATCTATCTATCTATCTATCTATCTATCTATCTATCTATCTATCTATCTATCTATCTATCTATCTATCTATTTGTGTCTTTCTATCAATGCCTATTTCTAGAGATATAAGTTCATTTTCATATCTATTGTGAATTATTATTATTCCAGAAATTAAACGTGTGAAATGAACAGAATAATCAGCGGAAAGATGAAATATTAAAAGAATGAATGTGTATAAAAGATATGGATGATTTGTTTCCTAATAATAAGATATTTTATAATTCATAATGTACAAGAGAATACAATTCTACTTTAATTCTATTAACACATTAGTATTCTGTAATTCTTTATACATGGACACGTGTAAATATTTTCCTCAAGATCTTTCCTGATTGATATGTTTATTATATGGACAAAAGTTTGTGGACATCTAAGAATAATATCAGTGTGTCCTTTCTGGACATCCTATTCCACATCTGGTCTCCAGATTTGCTGTGATAATAAACACCACTCTTTTTGGAAAGATGTTTCACCAGATTTTGTGGAGATTTGTGGTGATTCTTCCAGCCAATAGGATGTTAGTAGAGTCAGGTAGTGATGTAGGTGAGAAGGTGAGGAGGTTCTGGGGTGCAGGTTCACATTCACTTCAACCCATGGAAAGCAGATCTTCGTGGGAAGTTTCATATGCATATATTACATAAATTATTCATAAATACAGGAGATGATGTCTCTTTTTCTCAGAATGAGCATTCAACTAGAACAAAAAAAAAGACCCTCAAAATCAAATAAACATTGTAGTAAAATTGCTCACTACACGGCTTTCCAAGAAACGCACACTCAGCCCACGAGCCGGCTTTTCCAATGTTTGCGCTTTGTCTTCCGGCTGATGAGTTCCGAGTATCTTTTATTGAATCTGCAGGCGTTTAAAGAGCAGAAGATTACACTGCTGGAGACTGCACTCAGCCATGACAGTAATAGCCATACACGCTTTTAACACCACCGTGCTGCAGAGACTGGAACACATCCACTGCTACTTTAATCCACATCATACTTGGTTGTGGGAGATTTCCTCTAAATGTGTTCTTCATCAGTTCTCTTAGAGGGTTGGGCTTGTCCTGTCACTTTCACTAGCACTTCAGAACGAGGTGACCTGCTCCAGGTCAATTGGTCTTTATTATTGATGGTAGAATGCAGCAGACGTTTTGGCACCAGAGCCCCGGACACTGTGGCCAAAAGGTTTCAGGATCATCTCTGGTCGAAGGAACCACTCAGGATTGTTGATGGGTGTTGGAATGATTCCCTCATGGAACATTTTCTCTTGGAAACATTGCTGTAGTGTCTCATGTACATTTTGAATGCTTTATAAAGGTGCTCCATCATTCATATTTTTTTTTTTACCTATACACGGTTATTGTTATGTATAATAAATACTAATCATATTGACGAGAAGAAGGTGAACTTTGGACACATGGAGACCTGTGTGGTTGATCCAAGAGACAATCCCAGGATCACTGGGTGTAAGGAGGAAAAAGACACTGGATGAGACACCAGTTCATCATTCACACATTCATTAACACACTTATTCAGACCACAGGACAATTTACATGCGCCAGTTGACCTATTAATGTGTTCTATGAGGAACCCAGAGAGGAAATGTACATGGATATAGTGAGGATTTAGATTTTTTTTCACCAGACTCAGGATCAAACCAGAGACCCGTAATCTGCTCAAAGGTAAGTTTTAAAAAAACAAAAAAAAGCAGTTCCCAGGTCTGGAAAATGTCTTCTTGTCTCTTTTAGCTGGCTGAGCAGCCGATTTTTCAGAGAAGGAGCATTTCCTCAAAGCTCTTTCTCTGAAATCATCTTGTGTCAGAATGATGATTCACTTGTTTTATTCCATTCATCTGACAGTTGTGAGAATTGAACTGGAACTACAAGTTCAAGCAGATTTTTGCACTAAGACAGGAGAAGCAGGGAGGGAAGAGTTCATGCTCGTTCTCACAGCCTGATTCCCGCCACTACACTCCCTACTCCAATCCTGTTTCACGCCCAGTGGCTCTCAATACATGACTGAGTGTGAGGGTGAATGAGCAGGAGGTTCCTTGTTGAAAAGTTTCATTTGTGTACTTTCGGTTCACTCGGGTCATCAAGGGGGAACTGTAATGTCTATCACAAGAGATCTGCTTTTCTGCTTAATCATAGTGGACATTGGAACAATGCCATTCGAGAAGTTCTCATCCACTGAGCGTTTATTATCACAGCCATCTCTCGTTTCTCTCACCATTATTTTTAAATGTGATCACTGCGTGTTCTGGCATGTGTTTAGATTAGCACCAGTTGCACAGCTGTACACAGGATGTTGTATGACACACTGAATTATGAAGGTTGGTGCACCCTGGGACTGCGCGTGCTGCCTTGTGCTGCCACCTGTTGGCATGTTACAGAACTAGTTTTAAAAGGAATTTATATACTATATATACATGCAAAATAGTTTCCAGTCACTTCTTGTTTGAAAAGCTTTCTCCAACCCCCGCAATCACCTCCACCCCTCTTCAGACCTACAGCCGTTTTAAAAGGGTGTCTTGTGGAGGTTGGGCAGCATATTGTTCTGTCACCACCCTTGGCTCGGGATCAAAGAGCAGAGCGTGAAAAGGAGCTGAGGTCCAGAAAAGGAATGGAGTGGCCACTTAGGGTCATAGATCACTTAACTGATCACATTAACTTGGAAGAATGTGGAGTCTAAGTGCTTCGGCCATGATGGTGGAGTGGTGGCTTCATTTATAGATGGATAGAGCAGAGGAGAACATAATGGTTCAGAGGATGGTGGTCTAAATCTCAAGCTCTCTCTCTCTCTCTCTCTCTCTCTCTCTCTCTCTCTCTCTCTAAATCCTGGGCAGATGATTATTAGACAAGGACACATTTAATGATACATGGCATCTATCTATCAATATAAATAACTTTGCAAACACACACACACACACACACACACACACACACACACACACACACACAGCAATTCTCAAAATGTACGATTCCTAGAGTACATATTTTACATGCATACATTTTTTAATTATATTTTTAAAAAAAATGGAAAAAAGCCTTTTTCTTTTAACATCCAATCTTCTTTTTAGTGCTCGAATAAAACCAGTAGCACTTGTATAGGCATCACAGCATGGACAGAGAATGAACAGATCGGTTCGAACAATAAGCACTCTTTACATCCATGGTAGACAGAAAAACATCTCACAATTGCAACCTGAATCCGAATCTGAATCATTTTTATGAGTAAGTTTAATGGGTTACATGTACAAAGAATTGCTCATGGTGTGCTGCTGCTAGGAAATAAGAAAAACTTTAAAAAATTACACTGTGAAAATTCACTAATAAAACATTAAGAAAGATAAAGACTTTAATATCCGGGTGTAATTATATGTTTTCAAAAAACATAAAATAATTTTTTTCTAAAAATGCAACAAAAATCTAACGAAATATGAAAATCTATAAAGAGACCAGCATTAACAGCTTTATAATAATAATAATTATTAATTTCAATAATAATAATAGATTCATTTTTCTCCCGTTCGGCGTATTTATTGGGGGATTCATTCATCCCTCACTTCATTTAGTCAGTAATTTCTCTCTGCAGATTGATAATTTTTGATCTGTTCTTTTTTTTTTTAGAACAAAAGATTTTTTCAGAACACAAGACAAATTTATCTTCTGGAATCTGATCGTTTTTTTTTTTTTATATTCACTCTACTAAAGCATAACAATGTGTATATGTATGGTATGTATGGTATGTGTGTGTGTGTGTGTGTGTGTGTGTGTATGTGTGTACATGTATGTGTGTATATGTATGTGTGTGTGTGTGTGTGTGTGTGTGTGTGTGTGTGTGTGTGTGTATGTGTGTACATGTATGTGTGTATATGTATGTGTGTGTGTGTGTGTGTGTGTGTGTGTGTGTGTGTGTGTGTGTATGTGTGTACATGTATGTGTGTATATGCATGTGTATATATGTATGTGTGTATATGTGTATGTGTGTGTGTGTGTGTGTGTGTGTGTATGTGTGTATATGTATGTGTGTATATATGTGTGTGTGTATGTGTGTATATGTATGTGTGAGTGTGTGTGTGTGTGTGTGTATGTGTGTACATGTATGTGTGTATATGTATGTGTGTGTATATGTGTGTATGTATGTGTGTGTATATATGTGTGTGTGTGTGTGTGTGTGTATGTGTGTACATGTATGTGTGTGTATATGCATGTGTGTATATTTATGTGTGTATATGTGTGTGTGTGTGTGTGTGTGTGTGTGTGTGTGTGTATATGTATGTGTGTATATATGTGTGTGTGTGTGTGTGTGTGTGTATGTGTGTACATGTATGTGTGTATATGTGTGTGTGTGTATATGCATGTGTATATATTTGTGTGTATATGTACGATTGTATATGTATGTGTGTATATATACGTATGTGTGTATATGCATGTGTGTATATATATGTATGTGTGTATATGTATGTGTGTATATATATGTGTGTGTGTGTGTATGTGTGTATATATTTGTGTGTATATCAATATGTAATCTCTCCCGCTGTAGTTTTCCTCTGCTTTGTGCACACGGCTTCAGATTGATGAATGAATACGAATCTGGAACTCTGTGAATTGATTATCTGTGGTTAATTATTTGTGTGTAATGAACCAATATTTGTTGATAAATTGGTATCTGTCACATCGTGCTAGTTTGTGTGAGTCCTTTAGCGAGCATGCTAATGACTCGGATACTAATTATTTTCCTGATTGGCACTTTCGAGTGCTGAACGTTTGCTCTTCATATGTGCTCTTGTCTCGCTCTGTTCCCTGCAAACATAATGAGTATGAGGGTGTGTGTTCGAGGGGGAAGGGATCTCCTCGCTTGGATTCGGTCTGTTCTGTCAGCAATGTAAGCAGGATTAGCCTCGTGATGTCGTTTAAATACAGCATATCGGCAAAAGTATTGGGACACCTGACTTTTCCAGCCATATGTGGTTCTTCTTCACACTGTTTTCACAACGCTGGAGGCACACAATCGTTCAGGACGTCTTTGGATGTTGTTGCAGGAATGTGAACGTTGACCGCTCCCTGGGCCTCCTCACCTACATCACTACCTGATTTTACGGACACCCTATTGGCTGAATTTCTCAACTCAAAAATCAACTGGAACATCTTCCCAAAAGGGTGGACGTTTTCAGAAAAACAAATGTAGACTAAATCTGGACTTGGATGTTTACATTTACAATTTGGCAAGTCCTCTTATCCAGAGCAGCGTACAATCTTTACATTTATACAACAGAGCAATTGCAGGTTAAGGGCCTTTTCTTAAGGGCCCAACAATGGCATCTTGGTGGCGATGGGATTTAAAGTTCTAATCAGAAATCTTAACCACTGATCTTCCACCTCTTATGCTCAAAAACAACCACAAATATTATGATCAGGTGTGAATTTTTTTCGCCAAAGAAATTCGTGGAATTATGATCATTTAATCACACGACAAAATCAGACTATTCGTAATAGATGGTATTTTTTCGCCGGTGCCGAGCTTCAGTGAAGCTGCGCAGTAATGCCATCTATTTCCTGTTCTTAATGGAGAATTGTGAATCGGGAGTATTGAATTTTAAATGGATCAGTGGATTGGGATCAGAGCAGAACAGTGCAATTACAGAGCCTCATAACAAAGAAGAAAAAAACACTTTCACTCACATACAGAACATACTAAAGCACTGGGTTTAGTGAGGATGATCCACGTATCAATACTTTCATTATTGGTGTTTTATCGAGGGTAATAATATTTTCCTAATGTAAATAGGCAGTAGTTCCTTTTTTAGTGTCACCACAAATCAGCGTTCTGTCAATTAGTCATATATCTTAGGATTGCTGCATCATCTGGACCTTCTCAGAGAAACAGCAGGAGAGTCGATCAATCAAAGAAGTAACAGGCTTAAAGAGGATAAAAAGAAAGACTGTCTTGTTCCATCACAAAAAAATATATAAAGGGGAATAATTCTTTTGAATATGGTTTATGTTTGGGATTATAATTTGATCTGATTTATTTTAAATAAATTAACGTATATTTAATAAATATAACAAAAAGAAAAGTCCAGTCCATTACTGTCATAAAATACTGTAATCTCCACAGTATTGGATCCAAATAAATATCATATCACTTGACCATGTTTACTGCTCTGGACACCTTCATCCATTCACATTTAACACCACAAAATGCATATGTTAAACTAGAAGATTCATCATAGGGTCATTAATCTTAACCATATTACAATGATTTCTCAAAATAACTATACAAAAACAAAATGTAGAATGCCAGCAGGGTCTAGACCTCTCGACTCAAGGTCAGGAGATGATCTCAACCTCTCGACTCAAGTTCAGGAGATGATCTCGACCATTTGACTCAAGGTCAGGAGATGATCTCGAAAGTTTGACTCAAGGTCAGGAGATGATCTCAACCTCTCGACTCAAGGTCAGGAGATGATCTCGACCATCTGACTCAAGGTCAGGAGATGATCTCGAAAGTTTGACTCAAGGTCAGGAGATGATCTCGAAAGTTTGACTCAAGGTCAGGAGATGATCTCGACCGTTCGACTCAAGGTCAGCAGATGATCTCGACCGTTCGACTCAAGGTCAGGAGATGATCTCGACCGTTCGACTCAAGGTCAGGAGATGTGTGTGTGTTTTGCTTTTTAAATCCTATTGATTAATCAAACAATCAACCAATTAATTACTTAGTTAATTAATTAACTCACTTTTTTGAAAATATTATGTATGTATTATTAACTGTTGTATTTGTACCATTTGATACATTATTGTATGGACTTTTGTGAATACATTTATCATTTATTTTAGAAAGAATGTATTATAGTTTGACTACATTTGATTGTACATGTATATAATGTGTAAAGAACAAAGAAACAGAGAATCTGAAAGTCCTACTTGACTAATCTTTCAAAAAGGCATCTTCAATAAACAAATAAAATGACATGTCACAAAGTAGAAAATCATCAGTATTTAGCGAAAAAAATCAAATGGCGATGGCGATAATCACGTCCCAGCAGTTAAAGCTGCCATGCGGAATGTAATTGGTGACGCTTACAGTCCAAAATATAGTGGAGTAAACAATTTATTTATTGAATCATACATGTGGTGGAGTAGAGAGAAGAAGCTGCTGATATCTTTGATACTCATTAAAAGTAGAAAGTAGCCAAAAAAATAGTTACAGTACAATAATGAAGACTTGAGTATTTACTCAAATACTTTACACCAATCCAAATAAACCATGTGAACCTTTATAAACCTACATACAGACATGTGGACAAACCAACAGCGACACTAAAGATGCTGTGATTTAGGATGAATGAAAGCTGTGTGTGATTTTATTCAGCTCTGCATGTACACGCCAATGAATGTGGTCTTTGTTTTGGGTTGTAGATTTCTGTCTGTCTGCTCATTCACTTCTACATAAACAGATACAATTAACAGATTCTGTCAATTTCTAATCACATTTTAATGCACAGGAACGTTTATTTATATACAGTATATATATATTTATGGACAACTGACTCTTTAACCCATATGAGGGTCTTCCCCAAATTGTTATAATTAAGTTAAATGCAGCAGCATGCAATTTTCCTTTCGCTTGATCTCGGAGACCAAAACCGTGTTCCAGCATGTTTTTGCAGCACAAATCCAGCTCCATGAAGATCTGCTTTCCATGGGTTTGAGTGTAAGGTCTGCTGTAGAACTCCATCCCTATTGAACATGAATAAATGTGAACGCTGACTGCACCCCAGAACCTCCTCACCTTCTAACCTACATCACTACCTGCTTTTAATAACACCCCTGTTACTAGAGGAACATCTTCCCAGAAGGGTATTATAAGAGCAAATAAGGACTCATTGTGGATTGGGAAGTACAAAAATTACACACAAATCTTTACAGAAATACAGAATAATGTTCCTCGTATTGGATGTATTTATTACGTACTCATGTTTTGTATTTATAATAAAACACTTCCCTAAAACAGTATCATTCTGACCCGCTCAGAATCACTGCATCGCTGTTCAGGCGTGTTCAGGATGTCCGGACGTGCACACGTGACGTCTTATCTCATGGGTGTCGTGTCCTCGTGCGATATTATCTGACTTGTGAATGGGAGTCAGGCCTCGAGCCTGCAGGCCGTTCACACTGCTCTCATCAATGTGCCATTCTCCACAGGAAGCTCCCTCGTGCACTCAATTCCTAATCATGTGAGCCACGTGTGCAGGAGGAGAAGGAGCGTGTGCGAGTGTTATGCATGTGCACGTGTCCATGTGTTACAGTAACGTGAAAGGAGGTAGAATATAGTTTATAACTTCTGTATAGACAGAAATGAATGTTTTACTGTAGTGGACAATAGTGTAATAAATGTATTTTTTTTAATGGACTGCAGGAAATTTGTTAGAGACGAGTCATGGTTTTTAAAGTAGAAGGTCAAAATCTGAACCCAACATTGAGTATGAGATGTTTGAGAAGGTCGACTGAGAAAATGTACATTTCTTATCTCCTGTGTGTGATTTTTGCTGGTTGGTGTAAGACTCTTCTCTGTTCTTGCACCGAAGTGGTGCAATGAACTTTTCCTAGATGTCCAAGCAGCTGAGTTACTGGAAATCTTCTAACAATGGGTGAAGACCTTCCTCTTCCTGAAACACATGAACTAGCACTTTTTTTATTTTTTTTGTTTAGCTTTTCTGAATAAAGTTTCAATCTGATGGAGTCTGCAAGCAAGAGAAAAAAGTGCTGATTTGTTCTATTGATCGCGACTCAAAACACTTTTGCTTTCAATAAGAACTTCTGCTGAATGATGTAAATGTAAATGGAAGATTAAGGTGCAGTCATCAAAATTAATATCCAACCATCAGATTTTAAAAATCCAACTTTTGTCCAAATATTGTTTTTGTTTTTTTTCTTTTGTAAAAATTCCGTTTTTTTTCAATTATTTTTATTATTAGACTATAAGAAAAAGCACAATATATTACCATGTGGGTCCCTGTGACTGCGCTGTTACGATAGAAACCATGGAATATTTGTTGAATCGTGTGACTATAAACCCGTGTTTTGAGTGATAACCGACCCTCCTGTCAGATCTGCTGAATCAGCAACTACGTTCATAAAACATCTCAGGCCTCCACATGCTTTTCTCTGTTGATTTTTCTCATATCTATAATTTATAGTAAACTTGTTGTAAGGTATTGTTAAGATTTATTTATGAGACAATAAATACAGCTATCGATTACATCATCAGTTTCATACCTTCCATAGTCACCTTTTGGTGTTCAGCATGCCTCCACTTGCCGTGGACCTGTCACAGTGCTTCGATGTGTTCCTGAACACCTGGGCCTCTCCACCTGTCTCTACAGACTCATTACAGGAGCGTGGTATTAATAAGACGCTGTCAGAGAAGCAGAATGTTGCTATGCTTTATGATAGGTGACTTTTCCCATGTTAGAAAAAGCCTTGTGTGGTAAAAGACCAGCCTGTTTCGCTATATGGCACGTCCATCAACAGTCATCCCGCTACATCGAGAAGTCTGGACGCAGATGTCTGGACGTGTTTCCTCAGTCGGGGATCCGTCATCAAGCATGACATTAACCTTAATTAGGTTGGAAACCAGCGTGGCTTCAGTCAGCTGCGTTAAGCAGAACGGTCACAGCAAATCCCAGCTGTAGGACGACATGATGGTAATGTGGTTAATAAGAAACGTAGAAAGAATTTGGTACGGACGCACTCCTGCTCCGTCGCTAATCACTGGGATTTTTGTGTGAAACTCACCGTGTAGTGGAGAACGACAGCACGAGCGCTCGGTTAAAGGAAACCCGGTCCTTGTATGGAGAACGTGAGGGAAGGAGAAGCCCATGTTCTAGTTAAAGGAGTGGATTAAACCTTACATGGTCATTATTGAGCCACGAAAACTTTTACTTCTCCTATTTTCAAAACAATGTTCAGGAAATAAGCACTAATTAAACGATAGTTTTACACATTTGACCCATTATGGGATGTTTAAAGTACAGCATTCTACAGAACAAAGCATCAACATTGTTCCATTCGGGCTTTAAAATATAGCGCAGAGGATCTCCTTCAACTCATTTCTGTTTGGAAATATTTGTAATATTTCTATTTTGGAGATTTTTTTTTATCAATTATTATTTAATTAAATTCCATTTTATTTGATAGAAAATTCTACTTGATTCCTTTATTTTTAATTCTTGATTTGTATTGACATTGTTGTTATTTCTTCACGACGTGTATTAGTGTCATTTCTAGTTTAATTAAACTAACACATTTGATGTGGCTTCACTCTCGGGGTTGGTTTAACAGCAGGTTTTTGTGTGTATTCCCTCATGTTCTCTGAGACACCTGTAGACATCTGTAAGGACCCTGACACGGCAAGCCGGCTGTCAGCTGCCTGTCCTGCCCTGAACCTTCATCAGCATTTTCAGCAGCTGTCAGTGGAACATGCTCTCTCAGGTTCAGTGTCAGAGTGTCCCAGCGAGACGCAACTCACTGATTGGGTTTTCAAAACTCGTGATTGTGGTCTAGGAGAAAAGAAACCTGGGACAGCAACAGGAGCAAACATGATTGAAAAGATCGACTCTACAATCCTTTCAATTGGTTCTTCTTCAGCTCGCACTCATTTGTTGTCGCTAGCTTTATTTCTGTTAGCAGATATTTCTTAAGGTTTCATAGTGATGCAAAGTGTTTTATTCTTCAACCGCATTTTAGTGCCACCTTAAAAAAGGGGTTTATTTGATATCATTCAGACTTTACAAAAGAGATGATTTCCTCAATGTTTGTCAGATTTTCTTCCTGGATAAATGACGTTACCTACAGAACCGCTGCCGTTTCCATTTGCTAATTATATCTCTGTACTGATGCGGAGATTAAGTAGGAGTTAAATCCTCACCTAAAGTGGGATTGAACCAAATCCTCCACATCCCTTTTATGCAAAACAGCAAAAACGTTTCTTGCAATTCTGTGATTTCTCTCAAAACTATTAATAATTTAATTAATTAATTAATAAAAACTATTAAATGCTTAATTATACTATTATTAAGTATTGCTACAACTTTCTTCTCTAAATATTTTGACTTTATTGTCGTTATTTAGATTTTTATTCCCGTATTGCTATAAATTTATTGTTGCTGTTTTTTAAGGTGCCACTAAAACGCTGTCTTGCTATTCTCTATAAACTATATGTAAAAATATTTGTGGACTTTGTGAAGATTGGTATCTGCGTCCCATTCCACGTGTGGTCATCATTGGCTGTTATAATAACTTCCAATGTTTTGAGAAGATGTTCCATTAGATTTCGTGGACATTTGTGGAGATTCGTTTAGCACAAGGGTGTTAATAAATGTACTGTTTTACTGTAGGTGAGGTGTGTAGGCCTGAGGTGCAGAAAGAATTTTCTACCACTGCTTTCCCTGGAAAGGAAGTGTTTAACTGAGGTCCTTCTTGGCCCTAAACCAGCACTTCTTGCTGTAGATGGACTGCAGGTCTAGGATCTCAGGGCTAACTGAGCAGATTCATGGTGGTATGAAAGTATACTATACACTTTATGGAGATTTTCTGTGGATTTTGTTCAGATTGGTATCTGCATCCCATTCCACATTTAGTCCCTAATTACTGTTATAATAACCTCCATTCTTCTGAAAAGATGTTCCATTAGAGATTTGTGCTCATTCAGCCACAAGGGGGTTAATAATGTCAGGCAGTAATGTAGCCCTGAGGTGCAGAAAGAATCTTTTGGAAGGTAACTCAAGACCTTCTGATCAGAACTTCTTAACGACTGAGCTAACCAATCCCCAATTCCAGACCTGCAGATGGAATGGGATCTCAGGTCTGTCCTGCTTGGTGTTTTTCCCCAAAACAGGCTGTAATGTTTTCATTCAGGTTGCTCTCAAAAGTGCAGGTGTAAAAGCGGCAGTTTGAAGTTTCTTAGGCATCTAAGATGGAATGCTGACAGCTTCTTCACCAGGGTGTCAATGTGACAGGACCACGAGAAGTCCTGCATGAGGTCTGACACCAAGATATTGAGAACACTCTATTCATTCCAACCTGGTCCCTTTGATCATGAGTGGGTGGTAGTTCCTTTTTTTTGCACTGAAATCCTTGCTGACATTCAGGAGGAGATTGTTTTCCTGGCACCAAAACTCCAGGCTTTCAGGTCCTGTAGAACTCAGTTTAGCTGAACTCACAGCAGCAGACTGATTATCGCTACACACACTCCACTGATATCCAGCTGCAATAGAGTAGCTTTTTTCCTAAACGCAGGAAGGCGTGGAAGAAAAAGACCACACGTTTCACTTCCATACAGTGGGTTAATGAAAAATGCTGCAGCCACGTGATCATCATGAAGGAGTCATGCCGTGCCAGCGGTTTGAGAAGCCCCGTTGCCATGGAAACAGAAGCCGTCATACCTCGGCATGTCTGACCCTTCAGTCTGCCACTAAGATGTGTTTAGGATCACGTAGGCTCTGCTTTAGCATGGGTGACCTAAAAACAGATGGAAAAGTCTTTAAGATCACAGGTGCACATTTCTGTAGGGGTTAATACACCTAGTCTTCAATTCGTTCATTAAACTCCAAGCTCCTGATAGGTCGAACATTTGTGCAGAAGGGAACTGGGAAACAAGTGTACTACATTAACCTTGAGGACCTGCAAATGTAAAAAAAAGAAAAACCTCCAACCTCTATTTAACATATTGTTTAAAATATATGAAAATGTTAGTACAGCCATCCTTAGTCTCTCCCAAGCAAAGCAGAAATGTGAATGGTGTTTTGATCATTAAGTTGATTAGAATAAGAAATGGCCTGTGGAATGATCTGCTTGAGTTAGATAAGATGATGAGAATTTGCATTTGCTGTGGGATGAAATAATTATCTTTTGAAGCATGGTGGTGGAAGCGCACACAGGCCAGTCAACAATTGGTGCAGCATCGAACAAATCCTGCAGGATGCCGGGCCATAAAAATGCTCCAGTATGTGTGTGAAAAATACTGTAGCAAGGCCTAGCAGTAAAAAAAAAATGTGTATCTCCTGTGCAGCTTCTTCAGCACATCCTTTGCTAATTATCCTGTAAATAATTCAGCTACAAGCAGCTTCATCAGTTATACGTCCTCAAAAGGGCACGCTGAAGGACTCAGTTATCAAGGGATTTCACTCCACTAAGCTTCACGTGTTAGCAATGACCTTTTTGGCATCATGCGACATGGCTGTGAAATCACAGGAGCCATCATGCTACGTGCGATCTGCCCGAAGCTGCAGAAAAATCAACGCAGATTCCATGGATTCCATCATTCCGTTTGGCAGTCACAGGGTTTAGACGGCCACAGGCGTCGAAACCCTTCATCCAAGTACTGTTCAACCCCCAAGCATGAGAGACACGTGGGCTCAACTGATCTGAAATAAGGGTCAGGCCATTCAGAGCTAATGTCAAGCTTGGCATAATGCCCTGCTCTGTTTTTCCATATAAGGGGCCTGGCTGCTCTTGTTAGCTCTGTTATTCTTAGTACAAACTCTGCAAGAGGGGAAAAAAAATAATGGCATCAGATGACAGATTGGCCATGAATGAGGCCGAAACAGCAACATGGCACTTATAGATGCAAGTGCCAGCTTGTCTTCAGCACGCCGCTAATAAGGCTGTAAAGATTTATCCTGATTATGATTTAAATTCAGTGGAAATAGATATAAATTAGTATCAGGAAGAACTAACGCACTGTGCATGTGCTTGCTTGTTTGGCTTTATGCCCATGCAGGTGTAAGCTTATCAGCCTCAGGGAAAGAAATCATAAATCCTCATAAATCTCGAAATCTCCGAACTCCTGTCCGGCTGTCACTGGAGTCAGACGGTCAGTTATCATCGTAACATCCAGCTGCAAATCAAACGCGAGTGAGAACGATCATCACGCTGGTCATTAGCGAACGCTCTGTTTGACCGTAAGCAGCGACAGCGATGCTGTTGGACTGCTAATTGTGTTTGCGTTTGTGAAATGTAAATCATTTATAATTAAAACATCTCCTCTTCTTCTCCAGCTTGATTACCACCCCCATCATTTTCCCCCCAGCCCCCCTCTACCCGACTGCTTTCCACCCATCCTCCATTCGCTATCTGGACTCACGGATGTAGCTATCGAGCCGACGTATTAATGAGGGGCGATACCTCGTGAACTCATGGCTCATTTGAATAATATAACACAACGTTCATTGCATTTTCCTAAACCCTTCAGCATTTGCTTTGGCAGGAGCAGGCGAGTAATTTTTTTTCTTCCATTTTTTGCGCATTACGCACGTCGAATAAACCTAAAAAAAGATTTAAACACGTGAGCTCGAACCCATCGCCACTGAGAGAGATCCCCGAGCAGCTGTTCCCAACACATATCGGGATGTTTTCCTTTTTGAGCCAGGGAGCGATGGCGTAGTTGCCTGTAACGCTGGCGTTCGCAGAGAACAGCTGTTCGTGCTCAGGTCATGTTTCCTCACCGATTAGCATTACCACATGGAACCGTGCGAGCTGTAGCCTTCCATGGTGGCTGACTATTTATAAACACGGTGTGACGTCAATTTGATTGAAGCTCAGCCTGTGTGTGAAAACGCAAGATTTTTTTGGGTCTGGATAAAGAGACGGCAACAAAAAAAACATATAAGAAAACGAGTGCTGTTCTTTTTTGGCGTTTGATTTAATCATGTGCGGGAGGAAGGGAACCCCTCGGTTCTTGTCCTGTTAATATGGGAAAACCCACCCTTTTCTTCTCCTTCCGTGATCTCTCTTTTTGTCAGCCCCCACCCGTTTTTTTTTTACATCTCCGCCTCTGCAGTAAGCCTCACCCACTCTGCATCCAATGACAGCTTGAGTTTCATCCTCTACCCCTGCATGGCTGCAGAGTGCGTAGCCATGAAAAGTGTGTGTGTGTGTAAGGAAGAGATCGGATTGCGTGGGGGGAGCGCGTAACGAGCCCCGCACAACGTCTTGCTGCTGACAGCGAGGAAATCGTGCTTACCTGGAGCCGTGATGAAACAGTAGCTCTGGAGGGTTGTTTTCCACCGGGACGGAACGTAATTGCCGGCAATAGTTGGCGTAAATTACACCTATCCACAAATTGCCCATGCATGCACCTGCCCATTATATGTCACTTTATAGTACTTAATTTGAGCCGGAGTAACTCAAGACTTTATATATTAAAAATACAAAATACAGGGCAAATGATTGTATGTAATTGAAGCTTTGGCCTTTAAGTTTTTATTTGTAATCTGAAAGTCCCAGGTGTTTCATTCAAGCTAAAATCAACAGCATGGCATTTCCAAATGGCACAATAAATCAATAAAATGAGCAACATCACTGACTGTTTTTTCAAAAAATGATCTTAATCTTGCAACAATGGCAAAGTATATTATATATAACCTCTACATTATATGGACAAAAGAATTGGGACCACTGCTGAAGGTTGTTCCCCTCAAAGCTGAAGGCACACAATTGTCTTTGGATGCAGTAAAATGAAAGTTCTCCTTCACTCGGACTAGGAGACCTAAACCCGTTCCAGGATGACAATACCCCTGTGCTGCATGAAGTTCTGCTTTACATCGGTCGGACTGGAAGATCTCCTGCTATAGAGCTATAAACTCAATTTAACATCTTTTTTAAGAAGGAATCTAAAGGTTGACTGCATCCCAGGCCTCCACACTTCATCTAAATCAATACCTGACTTGTGGAACATCTTCCCAGTAGAGTGGAGATCAATAAAACAACAAATGGGAATTAAAAGGGCTGCCTGTCGAAAACAATCTTATACCCAGGTGTCCACAAACTTTTGATATCTTCTAACACATGGTTCCTTTTGCTGGAATAGTTTTCCAGGGAAATATTCAATAACAGGTGTTTTGAGCTGAATTTTGATAGCATTTTCCAAAATATCTTTTTTGTCACTTATGTTATAGCAGCTTTAACACTTCTTCCTTCACCAGCCTCTGTTTTTCATTTCCTTCTTGATGTTAATAAGGAAAGAATCCCGGTGTGTCAGGTTACAGTTTGTCAGGAAACGACAAGCCCCCGAAAAAACCTAAACGTCCACACTGACACTGGAGACTCCTTCTTTATAAGGTAACATTTGAAAATAAATCCATAGGAATGGATTTGCTTTTTATTCAAAAATAAAATGTGTCCTAACATCGACGCTTGAGGCTCAGTCGTTTAAAATGATATATAGTTTCCCATTATTACTCTCGTCTCAGTTCACTGTGGTGTGTCCACTACTGTAGCTGCTTTTTTTCTGTAGAGTTTAATTGTGATTTATAATCTATAATTCAGGATGTTGTACCAGGGTTATAAATCGGATTTCTGGAATCAATTCCCGTGCAGCGTAATTAGTGTGCACTTCTCCTGACGATTCATTATTCGCACATTCGCTTTGCACTTTACGTCTCACTCTTATGGGTTTGTTATTTTACAGCCATAGTTTAGACGCTTTATAGCCCTCAGCTCCCACATCGGACACACCCGCTAACACTGAGGCAAGGGTGAGACTGTTTCTTGTGTTCCCACCGATTTATAAGGTTCGTGTTATGACTCTAATTACGTTTTGTGGGTTTGATATAAGAATTGGGAATAGATTCATTCATCCAAAATTTCATGATGCTAAGGAGCATCATGAAATTCCAGAAAGGATACTGTATAGTGTTAAAACAGGATTTGTAGCGTAACGTGATCCAATATCTGCAATATAATTAGGACCAGAACACTTACCATTTTGAGGACACGGATGTCACAGGTCAATGTCGGTGACCTAACAGTGCAGCCTTGGTGAGAACGTGTGAGTTTATGAACCTGTGATTGGTTTTTCAAGGACACACTGGGTGTGTCACGTCAGCTGTAGTATTTTATTGGCGTTTCACGAGACACCACCATGGAGTTTTTCTACATTTTTCCAGCCAAACAGACTAAAAGGAGACGAGACGTGATAAACTTCAGATGAAGATTATAAAACGGGGATGTGTTGTTATATAACTGTTATGCGATTTGCACACGCTGTTACCTTCGGTACGCCGAATTTCCTAGACAGTCTCACGAGTTCAAAACATTGCCAAATATGGCTAAATAGCAGTGATGTTGTTTATGTCTTTCTGGTGATGGAAGCCGTCTCTGGTCTGATTGGCTGTTTCTTACACACACTCAAGCGTGGTTAGAAATCAGTCCACAAAGTGAGTGTACGTGTGTGTGTGTGTGTGTGTGTCATGCCGTGGTCTGGAACCTTCAGATCTGCGTCACAGCTCGACTGCGCCTCCTCGTTTTTCTGATCCAGTCAGGTTTTCTATACAAAGCCCTCGCTGTTCTGCACCACAGCACTTCCTCCCTCGACTCTCCACTTAAATGACTGTGGAGGCTTTTCCGTCCTTTCAGGTTCCTCCCCCCGATTATACAGCAGCATCACGCGCTCTGACGGAAGCAGCTCGTACGCTATAGAGATCATCATCATCACAATAGCCTCAAGGATGCTGGCTTACTCACACGCCCTCACTCTCTCTCTCTCTCTCTGCGTCTCTCTCTTCATCGCTCTTTCTCGTTTTATCCCTCGTTCATTCTCGTTCTACGCACACGTTTCCCGGCACAAATATACATTAGGACTTTATTATTTTGGGAGTAGGCGGTGCTTTAATTCACACACACACACACACACACACACACACACACACACACACACACACACACACACACACACACACATTTTTTTTTTCTTACAAACGCATTTCCTTTCTTTTTTAATTCGATTTGACTTCATCTGTATCATGGGTTTCCCATCACGCAGAACACTATAACACAGGATTATTGAATTCTTAACTCTGATTGGTCAGAAGGTGGTGGATTATTCTCTACAACACCAACTCTGACAGATGTTTCATTTACAAAGCAAAGCACAAGTGTGCTAGATTCTGTAGTAGGAGATCACTCAAGGGGATTTCCATTAGATGTATTAGTTTTTCGATCGATAGTATCCTGTGTCCTAATAAACACGTATCAGGATGCATTTATTAGAAATTCTAATTGAATTGAATACCTAAATTTACTAACACTTTTGTCACTTAATGAATGTCCACACATCTCCCCAACATCTAGTGGAACATCTTCTCAGAAGAATGGAGGTCATTATATAGCCTTTTGCTAAGAATGAGGTTCCAGTGGCGTTTATGGTGTTTGGAATGGAACATTTGGTGGTGCCCTTGTGACTGTTATCCTACTTTTTATCCCATTATAGCTGTTTATCTCATTACAGCTGAGGAACCAGCGATAAGCGTTCCTGTTTCTTTCCTCTCCTTCAATCTGCCTGGTTTGGTTCTTCCCCACCACTGGAGTGGGTTCTAGAGGCCATTTTGGAGATCCATAAGATTACAGAGCAACACAGGAGCTTTGAGGATGGATTTGGACTGTAGTTAATATTAACTGTCTGCTCCAAGGTTTCATTTAATCACCATCACTGTGAACCTCAACAATGCTGGAACTGTAATAAATGGACATTCGGTGATGAGGATCAGGATTTGGAGTCTGGTTCCTCTAAAGGTTTCTTCTTTATGAAGTCTCAGGGAGTTTTTCATATGAATTCTCCAACGACAGTAGAATGAAGTATGCAAGATCTTCTGGTAAACGCATTTTTCCAGTCTTTATTTCCTTCATAAATCACAGAATGGCCACGATTCATTTGGTAAATGTTTTTATTTCTAATATTGAACTGTGTAAATAAATATCTGTTTGACTGATCGTGTAATGTCCTCTACATTTTCCCATCATTCCAAATTCAACCTGACAGCTCCTGTGGCATAACTGCTGAAAATCAGCAGGAAAAAGCTCCGTATTAATAGCCTTCAGATTACTGCAAGATCGCTGGCTGACTCTTCCATGATTGAGGTCAAGGCAGATGCTGAGGCAGCGCTCAGGTTTTTTCAACATCTCTGTGAAAAAGGAGTCTCCTCGTCCTAAACGATGCCCCCTACACCCTTCACTACAGGTCACACCCATACGCAATGCACTAATATCCACCCGGAAGAGCGATAAACGTAATATTGCATCTCTGGGAAAAGCGTAATTATCATCTTTACTGCCACCTTTAACCTCTCAGTTACCTCATCAACACGCAATTTTATTTCACGCCATAACATATAAGTCACGATTAGTTAATGACGGACGCTGTTTCATTGGCAATCATGGAGGTGTCGTTTATGTGCGCCAATTCTGGAGTTTATTTCAAAATCAATATCGGTGTGTTTATCGCCTTTAACTGCCTGTTATGTCCCATCTTTTAACTTAATGTTTTTTTGGTGCAGAAACCCGGGGGGGGGCAGAGGTTTATGATGAGTATTATCATCAACTCCGATCATGTGTTCATCTATTAGTCCGTTCCTGCTTGCCATACTCTCAACTTCTGGCTAATTAGCAGTAAATGGGGGGCAGTCAGCGCTGACATTGCAGTTAATTAGCGCTTTTTTTCTGCCTATTTCCACATCAACCTTCCTAAAGCTGGCTTTTCAGCGTATAATCTGTCCTCCGTGTGCATCGCTCCATTGTTCCCTTTCGCTGTGAAATGAATTGTATTTAATTTCCATGACTGCTGTCATTTAGTCTCACGGATGTCACAAACCTATTAAAAGTCGATTTTATGGCCACTTTCCCAGCAGGCTTTGCGTTCCACACCATTAACAATGACCTATCGAGTGATCAGAGGCCCGGACGAGGTGATTCAAAATGCCTGGCACGGAGAAACGTCGCTCCCGTGAGTGTGTATGTGTATTTCAACACCATGCCCGTGGAAAACCTGTGAGTAAACAATCGCATCATTAAAGTGTAATTTGGCCAAATAGCAGCGATTACACGAGGAGAAACGACGCATCGATCGGCGATATCATTAGAAAGCAAGCGAAGGTGTTTGAAGCAATGCGAGCAATGCATCATCTGCGGCTGATTGTCTGGCGCTGCCGCTCGCCGTCTGGCGCTCCAGTCTGACAGCTGTTTTGAGTCCTGCAACGTGCCAGACTTGATCTCAGCTGCTCTGCAGTAATGCCCTCATTCACCCGGTTCCCCCACCCCCAGAATGACCCTCGTGCCCTGATGTAATGCCATGGCTATGCTTTGAAGTCTGATGGAATGCCAGGGTTACGCCTCAAGGCTTCTGATGAGCCGAAAGAAGGTCTCTTAATGTTTTGAATGGGGGATGATGGAGATCTTTATCCCCTAACAACACTGTCGGTGAGAGACTACACTTCAGCCTTTTGTGTTCCTCATGGGAAAGTTGACACAAGTAGGACGTGAGTACCGGGACTGTGTGTGTCTCTGTCTAGCCAGACTATAATGAAAAAAAAAAGATTTAGTTAGCATTTGCAGATACTTGACTTGCTCATGTGCCTCCTGTTTTCACTGATCATCCTTTGAGATGTTTCTACAACTGGATTGGAGTCCACCTGTGGTAAATTCAGCCGATTGGATTGGATGTGGAGATGCACACATCTGTCCATAGAAGGTCCCAGGCTGTAGACCCGTCTGTAGACCCCTAAGACAGGACTGTATCAAGGCACAGATCTGGGTGAGGAGACGGAAACGTGTACAGTAAAAAGGTACAGTAAAAAATACTGTATGTGGGCGGAGTCATTCAAAATTCTAAACAATCTGCTGTTAGTGGCAATTCATCAGTGTGTCCATGAGGGAAAAAATAAACATTTTATTATTTTAATTACTATATATTTTATAGTGGCTGTAAATCACTATATCAGCAAAAGTATTTGGACACCTGACTTCTCCACCATACAGTTTTCCCCCTAACTGTTACCACAAGGTTGAAGGCACACAGTTGCATTGGAAGTATTTTGGATCCTCTAAAGTGAAATTTTCCCTTCATTTGAACGAGGAGACCCAAAACCTGTTCCAGCATGACAATGCATCTGATGATCCACGAAGATTTGTTGGAGTGGAAGATCTCCTGCTATAGAGCTACGGCATTACATTTTCTCCACAAGCACGCCCCAAAATCTAGTGGAACATCTACCTAAGCATAAAAAAACACTGTAGTGCATCTTTGAGTTTGAGGTAAGAAACATTGTAGTATTAGAATGTCAATGTGTAAATAATTAAATAAAAGTTCTTCCTTTTCAGTCCATCTAAGGTGAACAAACACATGTCCCATAAACCAATGGGGACGACATGAAGCACACAAGATCTCCATCAGCCGAAGCTCTTACTCACGGAAGCACCAGAATGAATTATCTGCTTTTTGTGGGAGATGTGCTTTCTAAAGAGGTCCTAATGTAACTTCCTGTACTGGTTTATTAATGTGAAGCCCCCTCCTCCCCAGACACACACACACACACACACACACACACACACACACACTCCCCCATCCCTCAGATCCATAATGTACCACATCCTACCATCCTGTATCTCTTACACAGGCTAAATGTTCCTTATTACACATGTACAAATCATATGTAGGTCAAGAATGGAGTCAAATGGAGTCTCTTTACAATTAGGTAATAGATCATCCCATGGTACATCAGAATCAGGTCAATCAGAATGTGTAGAAGAAAAAGAAGGCCATAAAAAAGATGTGTGTATTAACTGGTTTATACGCCTTCTTCCTCTCAGTATTATTATTATAATTATTATTATTATTCTATTTAATCAAATCACCACCAATACATCAATACATTTATAATATTGCTGAAAAGCTGTAGTGAAAATTTGAGTTTGAGTTGAGAAATATATATTTTTGTCTTATATTAATATATTAATATATATATATACACACACTCCAATCAGCCAGAACATTATGACCACCTGCCATTATGACCACCATTGTGTTGGTTCCTCTTTCGCTGCTAAAACAGTCCAGAGCATCAACATCATGAACTTCTTCAGCAGTTTGAGTTACAGGAGCTCGTCTGTTGGATCGGAACCACACGGACCAGCCTTCGCTCCTCACGTGCATCAGTAAACCTCGTCCCCCACGACCCTGTCGCTGGTTCACCACTGTTCCTTCTTTGGAGCACTTTTGATAGATTCTGACCACTGAAGACCAGAAACATCCAACAAGAGCTGCAGTTTTAAAGACGCTCTGACCCAGACGTCTAGACGTCACAATTTATCAAACTCGCTCAAATCCTTACGCCCATTTTTCCTGAATCTAACATCAACTTTAAAGACAAAACGATCAATAAATTCACACACTAAAAGGTGTCATGATGAAGATAATGTGTTCTTCACTTCACCACACAGAATGTTATAATGTCATAATGTTCTACCTGATTTGGGAAGTATTCAGAGCCTCTTCACTTTTTTTCAAGGTTGGTATGTTGTAGCCTGATACAAATCCGTTTGTAAACTCAGATAGATTTTACAAACCATCAACCTACACTCACTTCCCCATTCTGATAAAAACGAAAACAATTCTAGAAATAAAATTAGCTCATTTACCTTCCGTTTTTCTGGAACGTTTCTGAGACGTTTCTACACCATGACTGGAGTCTATCTGTGGAAAAGGTTATTGATTGAACATGATTTGGAAAGAGACACACACCTCTGTATAGACGGCCTCACAGCTGGCAAAGTGTGTGATATACATTTTTTTTATTATTAAAAAAAAAAATTATAGAATTCAGTTTTCACTTTGATGCTACAGTAAAAAAAAATCAGGCTGCAACATAAAGTAAATAAATAAATAAATAAATAAATACAGTGCATTCAAACCGAATAGAATTTTATTCAAATATTCAAATTTTATTCAAATATTTATATATATTTATTTATATTTAAATACGAATAATAATTAAATACAAATGACTTTTTTTATAAAATAAGCCGAATTGTGCTGGAATATAAATTTACTGAGAGCTCATCCCAGTTTATAACTCTAACTGTGAGATGTATTATGCCCAGACCCTGGAGAGCGACTTGGAAAGCCGAGGCGGATATAATAAGTCGGGAAGTGTGAGATGGGAAATGATTTGATTTACTGGCAGTGCGACGGCGTGTTGCATTTTTACGGTACGCGTTACAGTAAAACAAATCGCACTGAAACACATTAATATGCCTGCATTTCCTTGCGTCTGATGCCAGAGTGGTTCTGGCTCCTTTCTTCCTGTTTGGATGTGACCGCAGGGCGTGTGTGTGACCTTCCTGGTACTGAGTGTGACCATCGGAAAGAACACGGAGATCAGGAAAAGTGACCAGAGTGTTTCCTCAATTAGAGGCTTTTATCTCGAAACTCTGTTCTCAGTCGCACATACCAGCCAGTGGGTCTATTTAAAAAACCTCATGCTCATATCAGTGCTAATCATCTTTTTTAGTAGCCAAAAAAACCCTTGATTTATTTACGACCAGTGTTTTGGTTACCAAACAAAGTGAATGTGTCGTGTTCTGTATGCATGTAGAACCACATCACTCCTGATCTGTGTTTATAAAACTACTTCATATACTATATAAAATACCTTATATAATAACTTTCAAGTTTTAACATTTAGTGGACTTCACTAACGTGTGTGGCAAAATTATTGGCACCCCTATGATCCCAGAAAAATAAAATTATTTTATATACAGTTTATACAGGTACATATTTACATATCTGGTCTACGATATGCACAATATAGATTATAGTTATATTTATTGATTTATATGCCACACTTATATAATATTATTATCTTCTGCAATTATGTGCAACAATTTCAGTGCAATAATAATAATAATAATAATAATAATTGTTACAGGTGTAATAACTATCACTGTAGTCTGACTTTTCTGCGATTTGTTTTACTGCTGCTACACATTTTATTTCATTCAACTTAATGTATAACTTAAGACGTTTATTTTGCTTTAATATCTTATTATTTAATTTACTTTATTCTGTATTTTACTGTGATTTGATCGCGATTAATCACAAGATTGTCAAATTAAATCACAGCTTAATCGCATATTTGTATCTGTTCTTAAATGAACACTTTTTCAAGTTTATAATTCTCTAATTAACATGCGCACGGACCAATTCTGATGCTTTATGCAAATGTATGTTAATTATTAGTGAAACTGAACTCAACATAGTTCATGAAGACTAAATATTCTTGTAAATGTTTTTAAGTAATGACGGTGTTTTAAATGATGTAAATTACCAGGACACCAAATGCAACTTTTGCAAATGTTTCCACACGGACGGATTAAATCGCCGGATGGTTGATTTTGTTGCTGATTTGAGACTCGGTGCATCAGTAAAACAAATGTTTATTTATTAATAATTGTTTTTTTTTATTAGAGTTAGTATAGAGGGTTTTTTTTAATTTTTTTTTATATCTAAGTAAAGAAAGGACGTCATGAATAAACGTGTGTTGCATCAAATTTCACGTCTTTTATATTTCTTTATATTTGTAATAAAAATGGGAGAACAGAAATGCTCGCTGCATTCATTGCACCTTAATAAAATTAGCGCCGTTAATTACCATTTTAATTTTGACAGATAGGGGGAACAAATGCAAAACATAAAATTGCTCGACTTTTTTTTTTTATTTTTATTTTTTTTTACAGTTTGTGTGAACCTTAACATTTTTAAAACAAATTTTAATAAAATGCCTGCTTGGATAAACAATATAGAAATAATATTTTACAATATTTTAAAAATACTGTGATAAAATATTTAAAAAAAAAGTAAACAAAATGATTGCTATATATTTATTTGTATTAATATATTGACTTAATTGAGTAATCAATTAAACAGGCACAAATTAATTGTTCAAATAAAATGTAATAAATCAAAAAAATTCATTAAATAGTTTACATTTATTAGATCCCAATTGCATAACACACGTGTGTGTGTGTGTGTGTGTGTGTGTGTGTGTGTGTGTGTGTGTGTGTGTGTGTGTGTGTGTGTGTGTGTAAATCTGCTCTTTTCTTGTTTTCCGCTGAAAAGGTATGAAGAGGTTGAGGAGTAAATTGTGTCTGGAGGTGAGAACTTGCTCGGCGGAACAATCGGGTCTGATCCGAGTGTAACACAATGCACTGATATCTGTTTGCTTTAAACCACAACTCCAAAAGAAAACACACCGTCCCAAAAAAAAAAAAAACCCGGCCCATTTTCTTTCCGGCCGTATTCTTCTCTCAAACGTGTGAAAGCTGATCGCATGCCTGCATGGAGCCAGAAAGGAAAGTGAGTAGATTGCTATATTTAGCCGCCCTGGTGGGTCATTAGGGCTGCTGTAGAGCTAAATTTAGATCCCACACGGTACAACCGGACGTCATGGACACACATGAACAGCTCCGAGACCTTACCTTCACCTCCTGTAGCTTTCTCTGTTCAGGCTGGGAAAGGAGAAGAAAAAAGACAGTAAACATTTGTACACTATTATAAATACAATGCTTTCGGTGTGTGTGTGTGTGTGTGTGTGTGTGTGTGTGTGTGTGTGTGTGTGTGTGTGTGTGTGTATGTGTGTGTGTGTGAAGTGTGAGCTGCCAGGCGTTTGCATCTGCATCTGTTTCTCTGCAGCAGTTCAGAGCAGTGTGTGTGTGTGAATTATTGAGCAGATGGCTGGTTCCAGCAGGGAGAATGCTGTTGCGGAGGATCACATATCAGCTCCACTCATAACCTTAGGGTCTACATGCACTCAAAAAACAGGGGTTTTCTCCTCCGGCATTCACACTAACACACCAACACACCATCATACACACGATTTCGGCCCTGAAGCCGAGGAGGAAAGACACTGGAAATAAAAAAATCATGACCCATTAATTCAACTTTAAGATTTCCGTGTCACACGGTTTGACGTCGTATCTTAAATCACAACGTTTTTTTTCCCCTCCCCGGATAAGTAATCTCGAATGTGGAGAAAGGTGTCAATCTCGGAGACGGTCCAATTACACCAGCATCCTGCAGCCACAGGGAGCCGGAGTACAGACGGGATTATTGACAAGTCCTGGCTGCATTGTTTTCTGCCAGCACTAAGATGGCTGCTGTACAAGTGCTTCCAGTAATGGGCTTTCTCCACATGTGGACATGTGCAGGAGCTCGATAAGGATGTTGCTTGCCAAGCACCTCGGCATGCACACCTGCTGAGCTGACGAGGAGACGGTGGAATTGTCCATGACAACCAATCAGAGAAGAGTTTGCCTGCTTTTGAAATCGATTGCAACATCCTGAGAAAATGTTATGCCTGTGTGTGTGTGTGTGTGTGTGTGTGTGTGTGTGTGTGTGTGTGTGTGTGTGTGTGGCAGTTCAGGAAAAAAAGCCTTCACACGATCTACAGTACACACTTTAATATAAATAATAAATAATAATATAAAATAAAATAAATAATTTGATCATTAAAGGGAATAAAAATGTGTCACTGCAATAATAATAATAATAATAATAATAATAATAGTAGTAGTAAGAAGAAGAAGATGAAGAAAAGAAGAAGAAGAAAAAGATGAAGAAAAGAAGAGGAAGAAGAAGAAGAAGAAGAGGAAGAAGATGAAGAAAAGAAGAAGAAGAAGATGAGGAAGAAGAAGAAGATGATGATGAAGAAAAGAAGAAGAAGGAGAAGATAAAAAAAAGAAGACGAGGAAGAAGAAGAAGAAGAAGATGAAGAAAATAAGAAGAAATAGAAGATGAAGAAGAAAAAGAAGAAGAAGAAAAGAAGATGAGAAAGAAAAAGAAGAAGAAGACGAAGAAGAAGAAGAAAAAGAAGAAGAGCAAGAAAAAGAAGAAAAAGAAGAAGAGGAAGAAGAAGAAAAAGAAGAAGAGGAAGAAGAGGAAGAGGAAGAAGAAGAAAAAGAAGAAGAAGAGGAAGAAGAAGATTTATTTCACACATTTATATTTATAAAAATGAAGTACGGTTGCACAGAAAATAAATGATGTTGAACAACATTTTTTGTTTTTGCGCGATACGGAGAGCGTTAAGGTTCATCAGGTTTTTCACCGGAGGGAAGGAAAAAGAAATTCAGGTAGTATGTTGATGAGAAGGCGAGGAGGCCTTGGGGTGCAGTCAGCCTTCACATCCGTTCATGTTCAGGAGGGTTGGAGCTCTACAGCAGGAGATCACTGAACATCACTGAAGAAATGTTTTCCCTGTTTTCTGTAAGGAGAAGCTCCTCTCTGTTTTGATGATGATGTGACAGCTTGAGAACATTGAAATCTCTGTAAGCAAAGGTTTGGCCAAAGTAAGTGGAGAAAACACTTCTCAAATCTGTTTCTGAAGGTTTGAGAAGAAACATGCATTTCGTTTCCTTCAGGTAGCATTCTTCTCCAGCTGGCAGGAAACATGGAGAAGATTGGGCTTTTTCCTCCAATGCACCAAAACTGTGGATTTTCTCTCCCAAAGTGTTTTGAAGTCTTCGCTTAAATCTTTTTTCAGGACAACTTTCAGGTGAATTTATTATTATTTTTGTGATGTTTATCTTATTATTATTATTATTATTATTATTATTATTATTATTATTATTATTATTATTATTATTATTATTATTAATATTATTATTATTATAAGGTGGGTTTTTTCTCTCTCTGTCTGGTCAGTCAGCAGAAATCTGGCACAGGATGATCTCTTTCTTCAAGAGCCACACGCATTAATGGATGTCTGCTGCCAGATCTTCTCTCTTACTCTCACACACACTCACACACAAAGATGTGAGGTATCTGCACCGTTTGGCATGGGTTCAATGCCCTGAAACTGACTTCAAACCTCTTGGAGTTCCACAGTGAAAAAATAAAGTGAAAGAGCTGTGAAGATTAAAACGATCCAAACGATAAGAACTCACAATAAACCAGAAGCTAAAACCAGCATTTTTTCCATTTTTGCATTTTATAATCCTCTTCCAGTTCTCGTGATTCCTGCAGCGCATTTCCCTGCTGCTCGTTCATGATGGAGGAGCTTCCATGCTGTGTGTTGTCAGGATTGGTGAAGCATGCGTGGAATATGACGGAGCTACAGGAGATGAAGGAGGGTGTCGGTGTCGATGTCTGTGATGCTGCGGGATGTAGATCATCTGCTTCTACAGTTTAAGTGTTTCAATTAGTGGGATGGAGCTACAACGATGACCAGGAAATCACCAGTCCAACCTCATCCTCTGGGAGAGCAGGTGAAATAGGAGCACGCTGGTGGTCATGTGGACGATTCTGCAGATGTGGGTGGTGGCCGGTGAAACTCTATATATAGCCCTAAAGATTTCTTGCTCATGTTGCAAAGCCTAAATGATGGATTTTTTGCCTTCATCCAAAGCAAAATACACCCGAGCAATTGATGGTGAAGGGCCTTGTTCAAAGGTCCAGCTTTGTGGTGCTGGGATTTAAACTTATGACCTGTCAAAGAAGAGTCTAATGCTTTAAACACTGAGCCACTTTTGGAATGTTCAAAAAGCACTAGACACTCAACTGTAAGATAAACAACCATTCCACATTTAATCCCCCAGATATCCTCCACTCTTCTTCTGAAGATGTTCCACTAGATTTTGTAGTATCCTTGGAGAGATTTGGGTTCATTCACACACAGTTTCTTGGGGAAATGCAAATGATTTAGCAAATATTCTCTTCCGTAAATTCTTCTTTTTGGAATTCTGTACATGACATTCTGACTACCTATTTTTTTCTTCACCCATCCCAGTATCCCTGGAGCACAGAGGGTTAAGGGCCTGGCTCAAGGGCCCCAAAGTTCCCAGCTTAAACCTCAGACCTTCTGATCATTGATGTAGAGGTAACTGAGGTAAAAAAATAATGAAGGAAAAACTTCCTAAAATGAAATTAGGAAGAAACCTTGAGAGGAACCAGACACTATAAGGAACCCATCTTCAACTACACACCGAATGTCCATTCATTATAGTTCCATCATTGTTAAAGTTCTCAGATGTTCACTGATGGAAAATCGAATGCAAAACTGTTCATAGCATCTGTAGCTTTGAACTGTTACAGCAAACTGTTTATATTATATAAATATTCATAGATTTTAAGTTTAACCATCAACAGAAAGCTCATTAGATTAGATTAGATTAGATTAGATTAAAGTTTATTGTCGTTGTGCACAGTACAAGTATGCGGCCAATCAAATGGATGTGTTTATGTGTTTATTAGGCAGCAGGTGAACATTTCGTCCTCAAAGTTCATGTCAGAAGCATAAGGCGTAAGTATTTAAATGAGTTGATAAATTGTGACGTCTAGACGTCTGGATCAGAGCGTCTCCAAAACTTCAGCTCTTGTGGATGTTACTGGTCTGCAGTGGTCAGAATCTATCTAAAGTGCACGGAACAGTGGTGAACCGGCAACAGGGTCGTGGGCGTCCGAGGCTCATTGATGCACATGAACATTAATCTTCATGTGGAGAACATCCCCATCAACAACAAGTGGCCTTCAATTGAAGAGAATTCCATCCAGAACATTGGTATGGCAGGTCTGGAGAGCAGAATGGGATCACCGGTACCTTAGATGAAAAATAAAAATAGATTATTCTGTATGCTTATGGACCTGCATCGAACATTTAGTCCATATTTACTGTTATAATAACCTCCATTGTTCTGGGAAGATGTTCTACTAGATTTTGTGGAGATTTGTGAAGATTCATAAAGCCACAAGGATGTGTGTTGATGAAGTCAGGTACTGATGTAGGTGATAAGAGGAAGCCTGGGGTGCAGTCAACAGTCCAATTCATTCCACTGGTATTTTATAGATATAGCAGACCCTTCAAGATCTTCCACTCCATCTCATATCTTAATGGAGCTGGATTTGTGCACAGGGATATTCTCCTGCTGGAATACATGTGTGTCTCCTTGTTCAATTAAAGGGAAAATACCATTCTAAACCATCCAAAGACGTTCGATACAGTTGTGTATCTTCATCTTTAGGCTGACAGTTTGGGGAAGAACCACATATGGCTGGAGATACTTGTAGCCGTAAAGCGCACACGTGGACGTGTTAAATTGGACTGTGGGTGTCTTTAAAACCCTCAGAGTAAATCTGAGCTGAGTCGACTGTGCAGATGGCTGCTGGAGGAAGCTGTTGTCCACTTGACTGAATGTAGAGGAGATGGATGAGAACTAAAGCAGACAGCAGGTGAGTCTCAGAGCTTCGCTGGATGTGTCCATAACACACACATCTCTGGTGCAATGTCTTTCTATGCTTTCACTCTTGCATTTTTTTTTCTATCAGCTCTACTTCCAATGAATATTCACAATACGAGATAATTAACAGCTTGAAATTCGTCACAGCAATTTGTCAGGCCATCATTAAGAAGAACATCCACCATGCTGCAAGTTCTCTAGGAACAATGGAAGCAATAAGCTTTTGGAATTAGTGCATTATATAATCGGAGGATTTGCTTTTGGCTGCTGTCAGAGCAAATTAATGAACATCTTCTGACCAATTCTATTTAATAAACCAAAGGTTGTGCAAACCTTCTGGATAATCTTCTGCAGTGCAGTGTCATACAGCCAGGATCTCCAGTACGGCTCCATTATCATACCCAGAATGCTCGAGCCAGAAAACCGTCTCTCCTCCATTCTAGCTTCAGGAATCATCAACGGCAGCCGCATCTTTGCATCAAGGCTCAGATGACACAAAGTAATGGATGACTTCTTCTCCAGCTGCTTCCCCAGTAGACCATTCAACTGCGACACGTTTGTGATCTTGTCTCAGCGTTTATGCCTTTCTAAGTCTCACGAAGCACCATCCACTCTGACAGTCTGACCGAATGAGATAGAAATGAGATAAATGATGGGACAGGTGCTGAAACCTGAGATTTGCTAACGCGGGGATTGTTAGCGCGCCGATTGTTAGCGCGTCTGCCAAACGGAGGACGCTCGCCGTTCAGATTAAAACAGCCTCAAGGGTCAAATAAGAAAAAATACACAGGTGAAACCTTCAAACTGTCTTTTTTTATATCTTGCAATAAATGTAAGAATGATGCATAAATAGTTACTCGTTAGCATTTGCACCATTAGGCATTGTTTTTTTATATATTTAAAAATAAAATAAAAAAAACGATTTCTTTGATATAATTATTAGTAAATGTGCTGTACTTGAAATGATTTAGAAAGTGGTTAATAATTTGTAATATGTATTGTGAATATTTTCCACGTAGATCGATTTCTTGTTGCTAAACTGTTTCTGTTCTCTCAGCACCGTCACATAGAAAACAGATTAACATGGCAGAGGTAGAGCTGTAACTCCAGACACAACAGGAGAAAAACGTCTGGCTTTATGCACTACAAAGGCGTCTGTGATCTGCGATTAGTCACATGTCCAAGACGTCATTGGAACACAGGCAGCCGACAAACGTATTATTGCTCGTGTCGACTTCTTCGCAAAGTTCTGAGTGTATTAAAGAAGCTAAATAATACTCCTTGGTGTTCAGTTTTAGTTTGAATGTTCGATATTCAGTGTTTTGTAAAACTCAGCCATAACAATCCAGAAGTAACTGATGGAAAAGTTTCTCTGATTTCTTTATAAATGAATTCATTGGGCACACAATGATCTTTGACAGAAGAACCACATCTGCGGTACATCGAGAGCCGGCAATATTTTCTAAAAGTTCTGCTAAAAACTCTCCAACAATCTTTGTGTTCTTTCTCGTAGATCCTCCGTGAAGGTTGACGGGGGACTCTGGGAGCAATCGAGCTTCCGGAGCTTTCAGGAGCACAAGGTGTTCTTTTAGAAAGTCTTTTTTTAATCATTTCACCCGCTTGTGTTTGCACTGTGTTCCCAAATAAAAACCCCTATAACTCACTGAGATGGACTTTATGGTCACGGTGTACCTCGTGATCGGTGATGGAATAAATTACACACAGAGAGAAAGTGAGAAGAAACTTGGCTCAGGTGGTTCACGATCAGACCGATGATAAAAATGTTTCTCTTGTATAGAGTTGATTTAAATTTATGATGGTGACTCGCCATATAAAGGACACAATGTCTCTAAATAGATGGCAGGTTGTGTATGAATCATTTAGATTGAACACTATATGAGCTTATTTATTACTGAAAAACACACCGTTCTCTTTTCTTTTGATCTCATTTCTAGTTTCCTTCTTTTATTTCACCATGCCTTTTTATAGCCTTTCGATTCAAACTGTTCCTACGTCGCTTTATGTCTCCGGATACTCGGCGGACACAAAGATCCATCCGACTTATTTCAGACTTCCTATTTGGCATTACTGTGTATAATATCACAAAAGTGTTGCATATTAGTGATGTACATCTTCATAACTAAGATGCGATTTGCATCTCGATGCATAACCAATGATACGATACATTAAAGATACAGAAGAAGCAGCTACCGATACGATACGATTCCCGATTCGATATCGGAACGATGCGACTCATTGCAATACGATTCAATGGAAAAATCTGATGCTCTGCAATCAATACAGTACGAGTTATTTCTTTGGTTCAGACACACAGCAAATCATCAATTTATTCGAGTGCCTTCTGACTTCTAACACAACTTTTAAATGCAAAAAAAAAAAAAGTTAAAGGAGGAAATAAATCCAGACGTTTTTTTTTTTTCTTGCAGCTCTACCTCTGCCATGTTAATCTACACCAAAAATATCGGTCACAAATTATTGATAACTGAGATATGATATCGAATATCTACTGATAATTATATAGAAATAAATCGATTATTAACCAACGCAAATGTGTTAAAAAAGATTCACACTTTGGAAATAAGAAAAATTGAAACAGGTGACAGTGTGATATTTTTTACGTTCATTTATCTTCAAAAACTGTAATAAAAAATTCATAAATAAATAATTATATAGAGAGAGAGACTAAATAAAGACAGCAAATATTTTTGTCAGAAAACCTGCATTTCTATGTAAGAAGGTGCTTTTTTTATTGTCACATGAAAATTACAGCACAGTGAAATTCTTCTTTGCACATCCAGTGATGTTAGAAAACTGAGGTTGAAGTCCAGGTTCAGCCATGATACAGGACCCCTGAAGTGCAGAAGGTTAAGGGCCCTTCTCAAGACCCCCATGAGGGCAAAAAAATGCATATACTTCATCTGCTTCTTTATTTCAGAAATATCCGATTCTTACTATTTATGATATTAAAATTGTTCAATTAAACGTTTTTATGTATAAGACATAATCAAGCGAATTCACAGGTTCGACGTCACGTAACTTCAATTTTATGAATTTTATCTTCCTAAAAGTCTCATGTGTAAAGGTCAACATTTGCTAAGATTGAGGGTAATAAATTATGAACGCTTTTTTTTTTTTTTACATATTTTAAATTTTTTTTAAAGAATCTTGCTTTGTTTTCCTTTGCTTCTTCTTCCTCTTTTGTTATGTATTATATTTGTTTTAGAGCACTTTATTCCATGGTTTTTGACACACTGATTAATTATTTGCAGTCATTAACACTTACATATTTATCATTTAGTTGTTCGTTTTTTTTTACCATAATTTCATTAGTTTTTTATTTCTTTCTTTAATGTTTCATTGGAGGCTTTGAATAAGCCCTTTTGGGTTTTCTGCCTCTTCCTGCACAGCATATAGGTTATATATATATATAAAATCTTGTTTTTTATTGTATATATTTTACACATAAATAAAAAAGTGTTGCAGTTTGACAATACAAGTGCTTGAACCTCTGTCCCTCTAAACAAGAACCCAGAGCTTTAATCCCCGAGCTACAACTTCCTCATGTAACACTTTAATCATATAATATAAATCCTGTAACTGTACTTTAACAAAAAGCAGACATGCCAATAAAGCGAGTTTTCCAGTAAGATGAATTGAATTGGGTCTCATGCGTCTTGTTGCGGCTGATGCAAGCATTGTTGAAATCCGGGTTCAGAGCACAGAGCTGCTTCGTCACTCGTCTGTGTGTTCTACTGCAGAAGATCATCGTAGCTAAGCTGTGTGCGTTCTGGGAGAGCTAGCGTATAAACACATATACGGTGACCAAACACGAGTCAAAGCAAGAGGCTGCTCCACAAGGCACAGCGAGTGCGTGTGTGTGTGTGTGTGTGTGTGTGTGTGTGTGTGTGTGTGTGCGTGCGTGCGTGTGTGTGTTTATGGAAGACCAGCGTCCCAACGGACACGAGACGCAGGATAAGCAACACGGTGTTGTCTATGCTTTCTCACGAAAGGAGCATCATCACCTGCACTGATGACAAGCTGGGTCTTGCCATTCTGTCTGAAACAGCACATCTTCTCCATCTCTCTGTGCTGTCCTGAGAAAAACACTGGAGCAGGGCAGGAACAAGGTCTCAGACATGTCTGACATGTTGGGAGCAGAGGAGTTTGACCCAGACTGACTCCTGTAGCAGCATCAGCATGGGTACAGTGGAAGAAATCTAAGAGCACTGAAGACGTCTCGCGAGCGCTCACCGGTCTCGTCCCAAATGACTGCACTGTGACCTGCAGTGATCTTGATTTATCGTTCATACTGTAGGATCTAGCAGCTTATTTTATCTAGAGTTTTGCATCCTCTTAACGACCACCTACTGATAATCACTGTCCAACTACAGAACTACAATCAACTACACATTAGAGACGAATGTGGACACCTGACTATAAGATTGTGCTCCTTTTTGAACATCTCATTCCACATTTATTCTCCATTTGCTATTATAATAAGTTTAGCTCTTATGGGAAAATCATGTTCCACTTGATTTTAAAGAGATTTCTGGAGATTTATTATTATTATGAATAGGGTTGAGGTCAGAGCTCCATCCCGTCTAAAGCAGATCTTCATGGAGCTGTGCACAAGGGCATCGTCATGCTGGAACAGGTTTGGGTTTCCAAACTCATGGGAAAATGGAATCCTACCTCATCCAAAGACGTCCTGTACAATTGTGTGTCTCCAACGTTATGGAAACGGTTTGAAGAAGAACCAGACAGAAGCCTGGAACGTCAGGTCTCCCAGTATGTTTGTTATACAGTGTATTTTTACCGAACTTGCGATCAGAAATCGGAAATCTGTCAAAACATGATTTACAGCCACACGTGATTGAGACAATGGACAGTTTCTTCATCATTTATTCCTCTCGAAATGTTCTGCTTGATGTTGAACTGATGTTGAACTGTATGTTGGTGATCAGTAGATACACCGAACGTCGATCAGAACACGTGTAAAACAGAGCGTGCGCTCGATCCTGATTGGTGACTCGCTGCGTGTTTCACCAGTTACGTTTTTATCCTCATTAATAAAAAAAAACGACTGAAATGTAGTCGAGTGAAAAGTCAAATATTTGACTTTTAAATGTAGTGAAGTTACAGTTTCTCCAAACGGAACCACTTCAGTAAAATACAGACAATTTTAGGTTACAGCACACAGATATTCTTCTCTTATCCAGCCATGAGCAGAAAAGGTCTAAATCTCACAGCTTGCTGGAGCTGGGGCTGGAACTCCTGACCTTCTGATTTCTACATCAGAGCTTTAATTGTTCCAATAATGTAAGTGATACCAGGAGCTTCTTTCTCTAAAATCATTAGCCAGTTAAATTGTATAACGTCAGTCATTTAGATCAAATCCAACTTCTGTTATACCCAATTGTTGATTCTTTTTCTAAAGCAGAACATCTCGAATTCTTCTTCTCTTCTCTTATTCTAAAATAAAGCTTTTTCACTCAACAATGCAGAGAAACAAAGAACCTGCATGTGTAGCGTTCATAAAGTTCTGCTCTAATATAAGTGGGAAAATTGTGCAGATTCATTCCTAGATCGAGCCGATAAACGAACCAGGCCCAGTGCAGTCCAGGAACGCCACTGATGTTCTGTCTTACACTCCCACTGAAACAGTTCCTCTGATTAAAGTTTCACTACAGCTCCAGGGGAAGATGAGCAGATACGAGGTTTCAGGTATTCATGAGATTCGTGGTCTAGTCGAGTCGTCTGGCTGGTTTCAGCCTAAAGGTCTTCTTTTCATTCCTTTCATGCCTAATTTGATTGTATTCATATGACCATTAGCAAGAATACCATCTCCATTTTAATATGAAAAAGCTTCCACGTGGAGGTATATGGATGGACAAGATCTTGCAATGAGGTTTGTAGAGAAAAGTTTTTTTTTTGACCGCAAGATTGGTATGTGCTCCTTTCTGAACATCTCATTCCACGTTAATCCTCATTGGCTATTATATATATATAAAAATGTGTATATAAGCTTCTGGGAAGATGTTCCACTAGTTTTTATGAAGATGTCTATAAATTCACATTCATCCCAAAAGTGTTTAATAGGGTTGAGGACAAACCTCTATAGCAGGAGATCTTCCACTCCAACCTAAATCAGGTCTTTATAGAGCTGGAGCTTTGTGTGCAAGGGCATCATCATCACCTCATCTAAAGACGTTCTTTACAATTGTGTGTCTAAAGAATCAGCTATGACTCGGAAAGTCAGGTCTCCCGATACCCAGGTCTCCAGAGGTTCGTAGGGAAAATTTCTGGGTTTATTTATTTTTTTTGACCTTGCGTAATCAGCACTGCCACATGCTGTGCTTTGTGTACGGATACAAACTAGAAGACCTGCTCGCGTGATTAGCGGCGCTCAGGCAAGATCCTCAGGGAGTTCTCCGAGGTGACACCTGGGATCTCATCAGTACAAGAGACATCTCACAAGCATCCTGTTTCCAGGAAGTCGCATCAGCTTCACTTGTTGTGCTGTTGCTATGTGTGTGTGTGTGTGTGTGTGTGTGTGTGTGTGTGTGTGTGTGTGTGTGTAGGTGCTTGTGTCCTCCTAATTCACTTTACAGGTGGTTCACAAGGATCACATACAAGACACAAAGCCCAACTCAGACTAACACACAATAAACACAATACACACAAAGCCAGAGGTGCAACTCAGTGTATAATCACATCTGTAAATGTTTACTGATCCTGAAGAACATACAGTAGAAGCAGATTAAAACTTATGGTTGGTGTGGAAATGCAACAACTCAAATATCTCCAGCGGCACTTCATGTTCTCAGACAAATCTGTACACAGGAATATCGCATGGTGATTAATATTTTTTGGTTTAATTCCCATTTAGTTTGTTTCTGTGAAGACTCTGGAAGTTGAGTCGTGTCAAAAGGACTTCTATGTAGTCCGATCGAAATGCTTCACTTCTCATCTGAGGAGCTTCTGACAGTCTGAGGGAAGTATGGATCTGAGGATTCCACAGATTTGTATGCTCCAGGGTTGATGAATAAGAGTTACCACATCTGCCACAGAGATGTTTGAGGTGTTCAGAGTGGCTTCAAAAGCAGGAGATCTTTGCTGGAAGATCACGAGAGATCAGGAAAACCTTCGACGAGCTCAATGTAGAAATCGTACGGCAACTCGTGCATGACGATCGCAGGAGAGCGAAACACACGATCTCAAACCTGTCCCACTCGCCGGGTTTGACTCCTGTGGACTTCACCCTCTTGACAAGATGAAGACACCGTTTTGACACCGATCTGGTGCGAATAGCAGAAGGTGCTTTGAAAAGAAGACCTCCTGGACACGTTCCAGAAGAACACTGGGAGCTGTATTGCGGTGGAAGAGGATGGTTTTGAAGGTGATTGTGTGGAAATGTAGATAAATAAAATACTTTCTTGCAAACAGAGCGAATCTCGAAACTTAATACAAACTCGTAGAGCAAAGGTGAAAGTGAATGTCTTTAAGTAAGGCTTTCTTGGTGGACGTGTAAAAGATCAGCATGAACAATAAATCCATTCCCGCTGGAGGATTTTCCACCTGGACATAGACGGCATCCTTTACTCCTCTCTCAAAACATCTGTCCATGATTTGTACCTTTTTATCTTCAGAAGTCTGTCCTTAGTCCTTTAGATGCAGCTACACGTCTGATTCTGGTCCTGAGGTGCTGCTTCTTCTGTGTTGGTACCTTCTGCTATGTAGTGGTTGTTTTGTGTCTCCAGTGTAGAGCTCTAGATTCTCTGGACTGCGTGAGCTACTTTCCTCCTGTTGTGTGTTTTGGTGTCCGGTTTTTGGGATGAACGAGTCTCTGATTCGTGTGTTGGTGCCTTTAGATTACGCCAACATTTGTTTTGTTGTATTTCGGCAGACGGAAAGGAAACCAGTGGAAGTAAGTGGAAGTGCTGCAGCACCGACCAGACAGTTATTAAGGATGTTTGTAAGTCCATCATACATCACATCATGCTCATGTTAGAGCTTCACATTTGACTATAAATTTGAATAGTTTTGGACCCTAGAACACCTGCCAATCATCTGATATATTTTATTTATTTATCTGCAGTTATTTGGAATCCACTATCAGTTCATCACACACACACGTACACACACGCATACGCACACATACACACGCCCACACACGCCCACACCGCCACCCACCCACCCACACACACACACACACACACACACACACACACGCACACACATGCACGCGCACACAGACACACACGCACATACACACGCACACACACACATACACGTACACTCACGCACATACACACACACACACATACGCACACACATGCACACACACACACACACATACAGACGCCCACACACGCATGCACACACACAAAGATATGTTTAGTGTGAGAGTATGGCAGAAGTGCTGATCTGCTGCATTCACTCGACTCCCTGTTGACTTATTCGTCTTGATTTGACTCCTAAAGCTGATTTCCCTGACACTCGCTTCACTACGCCTAATTGTCCTGCAACAGCAACAAATTCCAGGCCCACTGTGGGACCAGTTTGACTCGTCTGAATCACTTAACGTCCATCCTACAGGCTTCCAAAAACCCCAGCCATGTTTAATTCATGACCACAGAGCTTTGATCTCACACGGGTGCAGATGGCACACACTAGTAATCCAACAACCAATCAGATAGAAGCAGATATGTGGACGTACTTGAAGGAGGTGAAGTAGACCAATGTGGGGTACCAAGTGTGATATCTTTGAGGTGGGATGGAAAAATTTTGGAGACTCATTCTGTTTGAAAGACTTTATTTATCTACATTTCCACACGTTCACCTTCAACAGCAGTACAGCTTCATTTCTGGAAAGTGTCCGTTTAAAACGCACCAGATTTCGGCAACGGGGTAAAACCCTGAGCTGGATCTTCATCTTTTGGAAGAGGGGAAAGTCCGCAAATCTGGTGGTGCGGAAGTGAGAGCGTGCGGTTCGTTCTCCAACGTTCATCGTGCACGAGTTGCCGAACGATTTCCGGGGGTTGAGCTCGTGGAAGGTGTTCATGATCTCTCGCCGTCTTCCGGCGCTTGAAGTGCAAAGTGCTGCTCGAAACACCTCGAAAAAAAAGACGTGCTGAATTGAAAATGATCTCGAATGTTCTAAGCTGATTGATGAGTTGCTGTTTTTTTGGCCGTAGTGTGCACAGTAAATCAGGCTTTTTTTTTTTTTTACTGCTGCACGTTATTTTGTTTAGGTTCCTCGACGTTCCCACACACCTGCTACCTCTCACCCACTTCTTTCCAGCCCCTCTTTCTCAGGTGTGTACACGTATCTGTGGGTGCCTGTGTTTTTTTCTGTTCATCAGATCAGAGCCGTACCACATAAAAACACACACAAACACACATGAAGCCACAGACCACAAACTTTCAGCACGTACAGCTAGGACGGCGCAACGCCGCCATGCCGATTGCACAAATTGCACACGGTGGTGTTGTGTCACTTTCTCGTTTACCGCACATGCAAAAACACACACACACACACACACACACACACACACACACACACACACTGTTCCTAGAAACATGACTCGAATGTACGAAAGAAATTTGAAATCCAAACCACTAGATTTCTGTCCTACGATATAAATACACCCGAATGATTTCAAGAGACGATCGTGTTGCTTCATATAGAAAATCAGCATGGATGCAAGAATTACTGTACACTTTAACTACCAAATGAGGTGGTGTGTGTGTGTGTGTGTGTGTGTGTGTGTGTGTGTGTGTGTGTGTGTGTGTGTGTGTGTGTGTGTGTATATGTTTGTGCATGGAAGTCGCAGTAAAACTGTTTATCTTACTACACACTTCATCACTTGCATTCTCTTCCTGTCCTCATCTAAACCTCTGCCAGGTCCGATCTACAAACTGTGGTGGTCTAGAAGATCAGAGGGTGGAAGCAGGCCAAAGGCTGCAAGCGACGCCACAAAGCTGCTACCACAGCACACATTTGGCTCGACTTGAAAGGTAGAAAAATGTGATGGTTCTTAAATCTCATTGGGTAGCCTTGATTAGATATGTATGCATGTTTGGTTGATGCCAAGGTCCTGGCATTGTACCCTTTGTGTGTGTGTGTGTGTGTGTGTGTGTGTGTGTGTGTGTGTGTGGAAGGGGGAGGGGGTGAATGTGTGTGTGTGTGTGTGTGTTGTGTGTGTGTGTGTGGAAAGGGGAGGTGGTGAACATACTGATGAGGTCTATTAAGTAGGACTTTGGTTTGCTTTGTGAATAATAAAAAAAATAAATTATAGCAGTACAATAAAATGTAAATGAATATAAAATTTTTATATAATAATTTTTAGCAATTTATGCAAAAAAAAAAAAAAAAAAAAAACCACTTTTGTGCATATTAAGGTCAGAATTTGCATATCTTTCAAGTAACAAAATGGCACCAAAAAAAAAAAAAAAAAAATTACAAAATAGGAATTAAGTCACATGTAAATGGGATTTTTTTTAAATGTAATAACTGAAAGGTCAGGTGTGCCAGCATGACAATGCCCCATGTGCACAAAGCTGCAGCTCTGAAGATCTGGATGGGAGTGGAAGATCTCCTGCGTTCTAAACTCTGATATGAATGTGAACGCTGACTGCACCTCAGGCCTCCTCACCTTCCCACCTGCATCACTACATGACTTTACTAACACACTTGTGGCTGAATGAGCACAAACCTCCACAAAATCTAGTGGAACATCTTCCAGAAGAGTGGAGATGTTCACAAAATGTTTATATAATACATTTCTGCACATTAAATAAATATTGTGTTATTTACTGAATCTCAAACCCCCCTTTTTTTTTTAGCTCCTGCAGCCGCCATTGTTCTCATACTTGCTATTATTACAGTCGCTGTTATTGTTTCTATTTCTGGGTTAGGGTGAGGTACGCTCCGTCCTAATTATAGACATTCAACATGAATTCCAGGTTGTGCGTTGGCAGGATTTCCTGCTACTGCCGGACCCGGAATAATAAACAGCTCGGAATGTGAGCAGGCGCAAAAACAAAAACAATGGCAGGTTGAACACGAAAGCAGAAGCAAATACACACAAACTACAAATAATTCACACGTGGTTTCGAGGTATTTTTTTAAGTAGACTGAACTACGATATGTGGGATGTTCAACCACGGAAACAGGAAATCACTCAAACTGCAATCAAGACCATGTTATATTAATGACTGATTCTGATTGGTTGATATCAGCTGTTTGGACAATAGCTTCTGCTTCACTGAATTATGATTGTGCTCATTGTAATATATCATCGACTCATTTGCATAAAACGGATTAAAAAAATCGTGTGTACGGTAGAAAATAGGCTGAAATTAGAAATGCGTGTAAAACCCTTGGAAGGAATCTCCAGCGTTAGTGTTTTCGTAGAAAGTCGGAAGTAAAACTGCAACACTTTCCATCATTGGACTTTTTTTGTGGTTTGGTTTCTCAGTAACAGGCAGAGTCTTCACATCTTCACCACTTTGAGAAAGGAACAAAGCGTCTACTGGAGCAGTAAAGCATTCAGACGAAGGTTTGCCTCAGCATATGATTGGTGCTTTCAGAACATCTTATTCCACGTAAAGTCTCCACTGTTAAAATAAGCTCCAATCTTCTTGTAACTGTTCCACTAAATTTTGGAAATGTGTGTGAGATTCATTCAGCCCCAAGGATGTGTGTTAGTAAAGTCTTCTGCTGATGAGATCATCTCAAGTAGGGTGTTTAATTAAGGGTGAGGTCAGAGCTCCTTTCACAGGAGATCTTTCACACTCTTTTACAATCTTTGTGCTCAGGGCATTGTGATGCTGGAGCAGGTCTCCAAGTTCAAGTAAAGGGAGAATTTCTTGCTCCTGCATCCAGAGACGTCCTGTTCGTACAAGATCATTTTAATGAGCTGGTTAATTTAGAGTCAAATATTGGAAATATTTATAGAAAATTAAGATCAGAGAAAATTACCAACTTCCGTTAAATATTTTTAAAAACCTCACATTATAAAGAACGTCATCAGAACTCATCGTGAAAACGTTTTGGTATCACAGAGGAATGCTGGCACACCATCAAAAATGTTACGAAAGACTGTTGTTTCCCGTAACACTGTGTGACCTTGTGTTTGACCCCCAGAATCTGGTTTTAGCAATAACAGGAATCTCGCTCGTGTAGAAAAATCAATCCGAGACGAAGCGTTCCTTCTAACGTGTTTGTTGAACTCGCTGGAATTGAGTAAAAACCCGGAAGGCTCGAGGATGTGAGTAAAAGCGACTCAGCACCAACCTTTATAGAAATATACACAAATAAATGGAATTCCTGAAAACGAGGGACAGCGGCGCTTCCTCTATTCCTGCACGTGATTCTCCATAACTACTGTGTGTTGGTTGTGATTGTTTTGGAAAAGAAGGAATTTCTGTGCTTGATTTTCCTGTCAGGGTCCTAAATTCAAAGCTTTCCAAGAGTCCATGAAAGTTTCATTCAGCTGCTAATGAAAAATAAAATCACCAAAAGTTTGTGGACACCTGATCAGACAAGATTAGCATGTGCTTCTTTTTGAGCAACCCGTTCCACATTGAGTGTTCCTTTGGTGTTATAAGAAGCTCCACTCTTCTGTCAAGATGTTCCACTAGCTTTTGTGGAGATTTGTTTTAAAGGATGTTAGAAGATTCAGGCACTGATGTGGGTGAGATCTATAGGAGTAGATGTTCCACTCCAAAACATGTAAAGGAGATCTTCATGGAGCTGGCTTTGTGCACAGGTGCATTGTCATGCTGGAGCAGGTTTGGGTCTCCTAGAACAAACGATGGCTGGTAAAAAATCAGGTGTCTCAATACTTTCGTCCATATTGTTTATATGACCAGGAAATAAACTGAAGATTCATAAGTAAAAAAAAAAGCACCTGCCTAATACAATGGTGTCCTTTGTGCAACCAGAAGAGCTTCATTGAGGTCTGGAATCCATAAGAACTCTGAAGTTGTGATGTGATATCTCCACAAGACATTTGCCACAGATCCATTAAGTCCGGTATGTCGGGAAGTGGAACCTCTATGGATTGAAACCACTGAGCATTGTGTGTCCATGACCCTGTTTCTGGTTCACTTCATCACTTCATACTGGAAACATCACACCAAGACCTGCCACTTTGGAGAAGTTTTCCTCCAGTTATCCAGCCATCACATTTTCCCCCTTGTCATGGCGTCTCAGATCTTTAATTCAATTCAAATCCATTGATTTTTATTTGATGAGTGCTTTTTACAATGAACATTGTCTGGAAGAAGCTTTAGAGAGATTACGCTGTAATAAAGAATGTGAGTTAGTTCTTATCATTGTAAGCTTTTCTCTGATAAGTGACCCAGTGGCAGTTGTGGTAAGGAAACCCCTCCTGAGATGGCATGAGGAAGAAACCTTGAGAGAAACCAGACTCTAGAAGGAACAAATCCTCATCCTCATCACTGAATGTCCATTTGTTACAATTGATTGTTGCTGCTTTAATCTTGCCCATTTTTCCAACTTTTATCACTCATTTTTAAAATCCAAGCTTTGCTCAGTGTTTCTCATATCCAGTTTCTCAAGCGAGGTAATGGGGGATATATTTGTACAATATTGTCATTTCGTTATCATAAAATCGTAAAATTGTGAGTCAATCCGCCGTAACTTGGGGACCGTCTGTATAGAAAAGTCCTCATCCCCTCTTAAACCAATAGGATCTTTACATTGTGATTTATGGGAAACATAGTTAGAAGTAAAGGTGTGTTTGACTTGTAACCTTTACATTACAGCACAACGAGGTCAGCCATGGGGTCAGCCATGATACGACGACTTTGGAGCAGAAAGAATTAAGGGCCTTGCTCAAGGGCCCAAGAGTGGCTGTTCGGCAATACCATGGGATGAACCGCAGACCTTTTGATACTAAACACGGGGTCTTGAACACTTATAAAAGGAACCTACTATAAATATGTATATATGTTTTTAATTTCATCAAGGTCATTAGATTAAGGGCATGTGATCCTGTGTGTCAGAACTCCACAACTTACTCCACCAGAGCATTTGTTTTGAAACAGAGGGAGATCAGACATCCATCTGGGAATGCCAGGATTGGAGAGTGTGTAGGTGTGTGTGATGTCAGAGCGAACGAAACACCCCAGGGTGTGTGTCTAGTCTAGTCTGGAAGAAAAGCCGTTTAGGAATATTTACAGCCCGACGGTCGATCCTGTCGTCCAAACACGCTGTCATCCTCCCGGTTTCCCTCAAAAACAATCCTCTGACCGCAGACACAGTGGAATGTGTTTTTTATTCGAGCTCACAGATGCTCTCGCTCCATAACGTGACCTTCTTTTTTACTACTTAAACTCGCACACTTGCCTTGTTGGCTTTATTCTGTTTATTCTTTATTCTCCAACCCTATTTGGTGTCACGTTAATAGTGAAACTCTGAACACGAAGGAAGTCGGATTTACCTAAAACAACCCCTCTCAGTTCCTGTTCCAGTGGGCACAGTTCCAGCTTCAACGACCTGCACTGAAACTCCTCAGCCTTTTCTCGCTTTAGTGGCTCCACATGCATTGAATTAGGGAGCGACCAGAAGAAAGGAAAAACAACATAGCAGTTATTGTCTTGGCCTCAGAACGCTGACTCTGGATCTGCTCATTCAGAGACATGTGTGAAAGTGGTTAAGAGCCGTCTGAGACTCTGTCTGTCTGGGGTCAACTTGATTTCAATTCCTCCATCATTTTTTTTTGCTTTTTCTTTATATGTCTTTTTTTTCTTTCTTCTGCAGTCTCTGTGTTTGTGTGTGAGCTTATGTCTGGTTTGCTTCTCTGCTAAACCACGAGACAGTGTCTCAGCCTTTCACTGAATCATGCAGAGAAACAGAGCTGAGCTGTGAAGCTGTGAGTGTATCTGTAGCACAGTCACTCTTACACACTCTCCCACTGAGCCTGGACCTCCTCCCCAGGGCTGTGGTATACTGAATTACACACAGAATGCTGATATCTAAATGCCACACACAAACACACACACACACACACACACACACACACACACACACACACACACACACACACACACACACATATATATATACACACACACACACACACACACACACACACACACACACATGCTAACCTCCATAGCTAACTAAAAACAGGCCTAACACACTGTAATCCCATCTATGGTAATGTACCCTTCTGTACTACCACACTGTACTCCCATGTACGGCAAAGGTACTACATCCTTCACCGCTATACAATAGCATACTACAATACACTATACTACACTATACTACACTATACTATACTATAATACACTATACTACACTATACTACACTATACTACTCTATACCACACTATAATTTACTTCACTATTCTATACTACACTATACTATAATATAATACACTATACTGCACTATACTATACTACTCTAAACTACACTATACTACACCACACTACTCTACTACACTATACTCTACTACACAATACTAAACTACACTATACTACACTACACTATACTACAATATACTTCACCACACCACACTACTCTACTACACTATACTATACTATACTACACCAAACTATACTCTACTACACTATGCTACACTACACTATACCAAACTACTCTATACTACATACACTATAGTTTACTTCACTATTTTATACTACACTATACTACACCACACTACTCTACTACACTATACTCTACTACACAATACTAAACTACACTATACTACACTACACTAAACTATACTACACTACACTATACTACAATATACTTCACCACACCACACTACTCAACTACACTATACTATACTATACTACACCAAACTATACTCTACTACACTATGCTACACTACACTATACCAAACTACTCTATACTACATACACTATAGTTTACTTCACTATTTTATACTACACTATACTATAATATACTACACTATACTAAACAATACTAAACAACACTATACTACACTACACTATACTACAATATACTACACCACACCACACTACTCTACTACACTATACTATACTACACCACACTATACTACACTACACTACACTACACTACACTATACTACACCACACTATAATCTACTACACTATACTACACTACACTATATTACATACACTATAATTTACTTCACTATTTTATACTACACTATACTATATTATACTCACCACACTATACTCTACTACACTTTACTATACTATAATATACTATACTAGACTATGCTACACCACACTAAAATCTACTACACTATACTACACTATACTGAACTACACTATACTACACTATACTACACCACACTATAATCTACTACACTATACTACACTATACTACACCACACTATACTACACTATAATATACTACACTACACTATACAGGATTATACTACACGACACTATGCTCTACTACACTACACTATACTACACTATACTACACCACACTATACTACACTACACTAAACTACTCTATACTACACTACACTATACTAAACTACTCTATACTACACTATACTACACCACACTACACTACACTACACTAAACTACTCTATACTACACTATACTACACCACAATATACTACACTACACTATACTATACTATTCCATTAAGTAGTATACTTTACTATATTACCTCATAATAAGTGGCCCTGCATTTTCGACATTGATGTCCAGTGTTCATCGAAAAATGTTCATCGAAACATTTTGTTTATTGTACACATGCATATGCACTATATGGACAAAAGTATTGGGACACCTGACTTATTCACCCATATGTGTATCTTACTCCAAACGTTTACCACAAAATTGTGCAGGACGTCTTTGAATGCTGTAGCATGACATTTTCCCTTCACTTGAACTAGAAGACCAAAATCTGTTCCAGCATGACAATACCTCTGTAAACAAAGCCAGCTGCCCTCAACCATATTGGACACCTTTGAGATGAATGTGAATTCTGACTGCACCCCAGGCCCCCAGGCCTTCTCACCTCCTCTACATCAGTACCCAACATCTAGCTGAACATCTTCCCAGAACAGTGGAGGTTATGATTACAGCAAATGAAGACTTAATGTGGAATGATATGATCAAAAAAAGGTTTTATTTTCACAAACCTTTCTGCTTGTAGTCTGTGTCCCCTGGCTGTATTTAACCCCCTCATAACTAACACACTGTGTTATTTAATCTGAGAGCTGTTCAGTGTTAATGTAGTTAATAACCTTTATTTAACCAGGATAACGAAAAACTATTTTCTAAAGAATGACCTGGTCTGTAAAAAAATGGGAAACTATTGGATGGTCCATGTTCTACCAGAAGCCAATGTATTACCGGAATAAAAAACCCAAAAGGATGTTGTCTTGATTGTTATTTATCCTACAACAATTGAGGCAGGGATTTAAAACAATTGCAAAATACCAGCAGATGGAAAATCAACAATGAATAACAGGAGAAATCCGTGAAAATATGCCAGCTTTCATAGAAATGATTGTTACATGATGCATCATTTACGGACCAAATTGAGACTCCAGGAAATAGTGTTATTAAGGAGAACACACAGGTGATGAATAACACAATGTTAATTCCAACAAAAGCTCATGGGATTCGTTAGTGGGAAATGTGATGGCAAACAGGAATTCTAAGAAACTGAAGTTTGAAAACTGAAATGATGCAAAGTTCTAAGGTCGGAATTCTAATTATTTATTATATATTATATCTAGTGCATTCCATCATTCTTAACAAGAGACAACACAAGCCTTTATTGGACATTTGTATTGTAAAATGAACGTAAGTCAAGTAAATGTACTGATCCTTCAATGAAATTTTACTTAAGCACATGTAAAGTTACTGAACAAAAAATCTACTCGACTAAAAGTAAAAAGTAGTTTATGTATAATTTATTCAGAGTGAAATTTATCGTTATCATTTCAACAGAAAACGTCATTTATAATAAAGAGAGAAATCACAGATTCAGACAGTGACAGCGTCTGGCCTGTCCGTCTCCATCTTTCTTTCCTGTGAGTTTAATCAGTGCAGTAGTGCGATTTTCTTCTCCTTGATTTATTATAATTTATTTGGTTTTTTTACTCAATAATGGATATGATTTCAAATTTAGCAAAAAGTACAAAACTTTAAACAAAACATAAATGAATTAAAAAACTACCTAAAAATTCCACAAAAAACTACTCAATTACACTCACTGTAATTTGTTTATTTTTAACTTTGCAATTTTATTGCTCTATTTTAACCCAAATGTAGAAGCAATAGGGCCTGTTTTTGAGCTACAACCAGCAACATTAGTGAGTTCACCATGCATAGATATAAAACCTTATGAACCAAATTTACAACCACTGAAATTCAGTCAGGGACAGAGAGTAATTCTACACCAACACAACATAATCAATGCTTTACAGAGATCTAAGCGTGTGAACTGGTGTTCTGAAGGAGACCTTGTGGTTATTCTAAGAACTCTAAGAAGTGATGGCTGTTTTACGCCACTTTGGTTACACACCCTTTGTACACTCCCACCATACAATAACACTACAAAAAGGCTCGCCGCTCAATTATCCTTTAAGGCATCCAGCGGCACGCAACCTTGTTATATAACATTTGCGATTTCAAGGCCTTGGAAATGGTCTGTGATCTTACAGAACCGTTAGACGCACACGCTGCCTGGAGCTTCAGATGGTGCAGCATCAGCGCTCTGCCTCTCAGCTAGTGCACTCAGATGAACCCTTTCCATTTGACTCTATAAGCTGCGGTTGATGTTGTTGTTGCATGCATTGGGTTTGCGGTCACGGAGCCCGCAGAGAATTTTTTCTCACTTGCTTGAAAAACAGGAATAGGTTTCACCTGCTAAGTAGTTTAGCTATGATAAAGCCTACTAAGGGGCCCACTTTCAGTAGCATTATTAGTGTAGACACATCTGAGGCGGCTAATCTTCTACTCTGTCTCAGAAATGTACGTTTATGCAGACGGCCCACTTCCTTTCTTACCGTGTAAGAGCATGAGTGTGAGATAGCACTAAACCACTTATAACAGTTTCAGGGCTTTCAGTATTAGTAATGCATGACAACATGGCAGTCCCATTTGATAAGTTGCACAAGTGTCAACAGGACCATTGCTACTATTTTTATTCTTCTCCTTTTATAGTAAAAAGTATTTTACCTCCAGTGGAGATTTTCAGGGTCCTGGAGATTGATGCTGATATTTAGTTAGTATGTGTTGCTGTGATCTTTTAGCGCCTTTTAGCTTTATTTAAAATATTTATTTACTTGGTAGCAACGCGGTGGATCCAAAGTTTGTCCTTGAAATTCTCTACTTAAAGCAGGAATGCCCTTTAAATGGAAGGTGGTTCTCCTGCTAAACACAACAGAACCCCATGTAGAAACTGCAGAGGCAGTAACCCAGGACAAGCCACGGATATCCCCTACACATTCATGCTAACAAACTGCTCAGATACTAAAAAGGGTTTTTTTTTCTTTTGGATTAAGAATCAGCATTGCCTACATCTACAAGAAAAACCCACTCATTATGCTAACATGTGCAAGTCAGCTCACAACATCCACCTAAAATAGATGAAAACAAGTGGTTTAAAAAAAGATGACAAATCAGTAGGTCTCACAGATGCGGGGTTTCCCACACTGCGCTGATGTTTGATCAAACTCTAAAAAAAAACTTCTCAGCGTTTTGATTTGATGCAAACGTGTCATTTCATATAGCGAACCAATACGTTCTAGTGTCCTCCTCGACAACGTTCCACACGTCGCCGCTGCAGCCAAAGCATTTATTGTACAGAATGTAAAGCAGTGGATTTGCGTGAGTGACGGTCAGAGATAAGTCATGGAAAGCTGCCATGTCATATACTGTAGTGGATAAGATTATGGGGAGGCATGTTTGCCATGTGGTGTATGAAGTGTGCACACTGTAACATTATTACTGCCATTAACACTAAGCTGGTCCTGGCTCTCCACAGGAATTCCTGTTAATCTTCTTGACAAGTGCAGGAGGAACTTCAGGGTGGTACATTTTAAATCCAGTGCATTTTGTGTCAATATTTGAGACATAATTTTATCTTTAGATATATATATCTAAACCATGAACCATTATGAGTACATAGTGATGTCAGATGTTTTGACTCACAACACCAATGAGGCACATGTAAGAGGTTCTCAGGCATGTTTATGGAGTTTTTCTGCAGTATTTCGCTCTACTCCTTTTCCCTGGAGAAACAACATAGTACATGTATTCTGTGAGGTCTTCTAGAGAACCATTTGTTTGTATTTTATGTATCCAGAGAGTAGAGGCATCTGGGATAGATCATAAGTAGAAAGGGTGTGTTTCATGATGAAGCTGCTGCTAAACCGAAGCCTTTGCCCATATTAGAGATATTAGAGATACATCATCCAGGCTTAACATGACCACTGATGTTTTTACTATAGAACAGATCTCCACATTCTTCTTACCTTAAAGAAAGCGTTTGAGAATGCAGAACTCGTGTTTCAGTATCAGACAGTATCTGATAAAGAGCCATAAGTCACTTTTTACTAAAGTGTTTTTATTCAGGGAGATTTTAACTGTAACTTCACTACATTTCCAAGTCAAATATTTGACTTTTCACTCAACTAGTGAAATCAAGTTTCTTTTTATTTACGAGGATAAAAACGTAACTGGTGAAACACGCAGCGAGTCACCAATCAGGATCGAGCGCACGCTCTGTTTTACACGTGTTCTGATCGACGCTCGGTGTATCTACTGATCACCAACCTACAGTTCAGCATCAGTTCAACATCAAGCAGAAGATTTAGAGAGGAATAAATGATGAAGAAACTCCAGACTGGAACTCGACACAACACACATGGATTTATTTACGGGATTGTTTTGAAGAAGGTTTTGGGTTCATGATGATTGTAATAGAAATCAATCAGTGTTTGAGTCATTAATATCATTCTATTAATAGATCAGTGTGCTGAGAGTCACATTCGAGTCTTTACACGTTAAAGTGATTAAATAAAGAATCTTGTGATAAAAATGATGATATAAACATTATAGTTATAATAAATCACTACTTTGGAAACTTAAGTTCATTTAAAAAGGTTTTGTACTTTTACTCAAGTGAAAGTTTTAAAGGGACGTTTTTACTTTTACTGGAGTCACATTTTACTGTGTATTTCTACTTTTACTCAAATACATGGTTTGTGAACTTCGTCCACCGCTACAATTACGCCCCAGACATTGATAGTAAAGTAAAGATACAGGTCGATAGAGCGCCACCTGTTTAGACACATTATTACATTTATTACATTTAATCAGGGACATTTGTGTAAAGTGAGAATGCAGGAAGTTACACATTAGACTCTCCAGTGTGTCAGTGGAGACCAGATGTCATGGAGAAAGGATGCAGTACCTCATTGACTGGGGGGGGTATGTTTCTGAGAGGTTCTAGACCTCAATCTTATCAGGGAATTTCACCCCCTACTGCTTGGATTTCTCCTCATCCCAGAGGTAACACATGCAAATTTCCACAATCATCTCGATCCACATTCAAATTTACAGACTTCTGATTTCTCTGTTCATTCACAATCTCCTGCCCCCAGACTCTCTTCAGCGCTTCGCACATATCCTGGTTAATTCAATGACATTATTGAGCTTTAATCTCACGTGCACTGTTTATCCGGTTTCGGTTCTGCTTTGTTTTGCCATCACCATTGTCTTCTGGTGTGGTGTATTTGTTGATCTCCTGACCCTCTACCTGCATTATGACTTTGAGCATTGGTTTGACCTTTTGGTTTGTCTGCCTTGACTGGTTTTAATAAAGGTTTGTATTTGCATCCAAACCCCAGCAGAGCCTAACAATTCTGTGAAGGAGGTGAGATTGAGATGGTTTGGACATGTGCAGAGGAGGGACATGGGGTGTATCAGTAGAAGGAGGCAGATGTAGAGGACAGGGGGTGTGGAGATGGATGGTCCGCTGTGGAGACCCCTAATGGGAGAAACCGAAAGAAGAAGAAGATCAAAAGTGTATGGTCATATTCTACGTTGTTGATTTGGTCGATTAAAAAATATTTCAAAATAGTAAATTAAAATAAATTGAAGATAATTTTAATGATTTCAAATACACACATTAAAAATCCCAAAGGAAACCCAAATGATCTCAATACAAACCGAAAGAACAAAAAGCTGAAAAAAGGTTCAAATGAAATGTTAAAAAAGACCTGAAACCTATTTATTAAGCGTCTGCAGGAACCCGGAGGATGAACTCCACGCATTTTAATGCATTTAAACGCAAGATTTAGTGCAATGTCTTTTTATAGGCATGTGTTTCAACATCATTCAGCACTGCTCCTTGGATGATCTCATCTCACCACCATGTGCAGAAAAGGAGAGGCTGCTTCTTTGGAAGTGTAAAAGAAATGCACCAAGTCAACTCTGAAGTTTGGGATTTGATACTGGAAACAGCTGTGCAGGTCACTTCAAGGTCGAAAGAACTGCGAAGTGGGAGGGACGGATGGAAGGAGATGGTGCAGAAATGTGACCTTCTTCAGAAGGAATGCAAGTTACAGCCTCTGCATTTCAGAGGGACGTGAGGGAGCCGTCAACGACTGTAATTTCCCAGAACTTCTAGCATTCATTTCTGCTCCTTATTGCTAGGAACACTGTGTGTGGGGGGGTGAAGTGTGATTAAAGTGGGAAAAGGGCAGAAACAGGAGGATTACGTTGCTTTCTGTCATCTTCTAGAGCAGAAATGTATGAAACTGACACGTCATGTACATGATAATATTTACTTCTTTCTCCTGTACACTCTGGACAAAAGTTTGTGGACACCTGACCATAAGATTGGTATGTGCATCTTTTTGAACATCCCACTCCACCTTCAGTCTTTGTTTATTCTTATAATAACCTCCACCCTTCTGGGAGGATTTTGTAGGAATTTGTGCTCATTTAGACAAAAAGATGTGTGTTCTGTGATGCAGGTGAGAAGGACTGAGGTCATGTTCAATACTTTTAAGCAGATCTTCAACTCCAAACCATGTACACTGGAACAGGTTTGGATCTCCTTGGTCAAGTGAAGGGAAAATGTCATGCTTGTGCTGAAAATATGGAGAAGAACCACGTACGGCTGGAGGGGTCGGGTGTCCCAATACTTTTGGTACGTATTGTGTATATACAGATTAAAAGATTTGCATAATCTTTTCATACACAGACACTGTTTGAACTGAAACCTCCTTTTCCTCATTAAAACCAGGTATAACCTGAGGCAAGACACACACACACACACACACACACACACACACACATGTATATATCTATACACAAAGTCACACCAGAGTCCTGCTGTTATCACTATTTCCAGCTTCCCTTTTCTTTCTTTTAAAAACACACACACACACACACACACACACACACACACACACACACACACACACACACACACACACACACACTTGCTTTTATTGAACTAAGGAGAGTGACACAATGAGTGTGTGTGTGTGTGTGTGTGTGTGTGTGTGTGTGTGCAATAGAGACAGTTAGACAGAAAAGGGAGGGATAAGCAACAACACATAACTTCCATAGAATTTCCTTGAAAGAGCCGAGCGTCAGGGGTGGGTTTAGCGTTAGCGGACGACAGAGAGAAACAAACCAGGCACAACTCAGAGTTTTGTTTACATCTTTCTCTTTTTCCTTTGTTGCTGTGGACACAGTTTCTGTTAACGCTTCTGCAAAAACAAGGGAAAAGGTCACCGTGGCCCAGCCGTGACCTGCAGTCGGGATTCACAACAAAAACAAGCTAATAGAAATGTCTGAAAAATAGCAGCCAGTCAATGGGAACAGACGCCATGTGTCGCGAGAAAACGGGAAAGAATCTATATCGAATTTAATGCCATTATACCTCTGTTGATGTAAACAGTAATAAAACTATAGTCCACTCAAAGCGCTTGTGTGATTAGTATATGGCATATGGTGTAACTTTAAACACTGTTAGTCATCGAATTTAGCAAAAAAACAGCAGAGAATTAGCCCATAAATCGTCATTGTGTAATTCTTTCATAATGGTGGCGTTTGTCATTAAATACTGTATATTCTTATAGCGCTAATAAAAAAGATCAGTAACTGGATACGTAAACATTTCATGAAACGTCTTCTAGACATGCCTAATGCTCTGCTTGTAAACAAAGCACTATAGTGAAATTGTAAAAATGATACAAAACCAAATCCAAAAAAAGGTTGGAAGATTGCAAATCTTATAAATCCATATTCTATTCACAGTAAAAAAAATATATACAAAAGTCTTTGATCTAAATGTTTATTTTAAGATTTAAAAAAAGGTGAGACACGGCCATGTTTACCACTGTGTAGCATCACATCTTCTGTCTGGGAACTGAAGAGAACAATCCTGAAGTTTTGGAAGAGGAATGTTCTCCTTAATTTGTCTGATACACGATTGTAGCTGCTGAACAGTTCTGGGTGTCCTTTGTTGTGTTTTTCGTTTCAATATGCACCAAATGTTTTCAAATGCTATTGCAATAGCTGATGCTGTATGCCGTTAGCATTGTCTCGCTAAAATATGGACGGATGGAGGCATTTGTTGCTCTAAAAGCTTTATATAGCATTCAGCATTGATGAAGCCTCTCAAAAAGTGCAAGCTGCTCATTCCACAGGCACTAATGCACCAGCACACCATCACAGATACAGCTTTTTGAATGGAGTGCTGATAACAAGTCAGATGGTCCTGCTCTTCTCTAGTACAGAAGACGTGGTGTTCACGGTTTTTAAAAAGATAAAGAAATTGAAATTTGTCTGACCACAGAATAGTTTTCCTTCAAATGAGCTTTGGCCCAGAGAGGATGGTGGTGTTTCTGGATCATGTTCACGCATGCCTTCTTCTTTGCATGATAGACCCTGAGATTTAACTTGCATTTGTGGAGGACATGCAAACTGTGTTCACAGACAATGATTTCTGGAGGTGTTCATGAGCCCATGTAGTGATTTTAAATTACAGAATCATGAGTGTTTTAAATGCAGTAAAAAAAAAACATGACCATCTAATATTCACATCATGGTGTATTTCAGTTTTATTCATTGTTTCTATGAAAGACCAGGAGTTTGGATATGTGGTCAGAAGTAAAGAGATCTGTGAGATCACACACATTCCAGGTTCAAATTGCTGTTAAATCTCAGTTGAACTAAATCATTTCCAGTTCAACATTATATTTATATTCATGGTTTTTTATCTATTGGAACAGCGTGAGCTAAGCAGCACCACCCCTGTGGCAACAACTGAGCAAGCTGAGCCAAGATGAATATGAAGATTGTCGGGAAACTGATGTTCAGCTGAATTTCGTGATGCAAGGCGCGCCTTGATTTTGGTGGTATGTGGAGAACAGGCCAAAAATCCTTCACAAAAAATAATAAAATAAATAAATAAATGTAATAATAACAATTTCCATGTTTTCATCTTGTACTTGTTATTATGAACAGCAGCTACGCTAATTCCTCTGCACTGCTTCTCTTTCTCTACTGAGGCATCCAGAGATTGTGCCAGCTCCAGTTATGAGATATCTCGTGAAGTTAGAAGACACCAACCCTGCAAGGATCTCGAGGCATCTGTAAGTTGCGCCAGCTCCAGGTGTGTCTCACTTTATGAAGATTTGAAACCTTTAAAGAACAGATGCCGACTCCACGACGATCCTGAGCCATCTAGAGACGTATCAGCGCCACATTGAGAACTTTGAGTATAAACGAAGTCTTAATCAATTCTCCAAACAATCACATTCTACACATGCTATTTCTCCATCGTTCAACATTTAAAGGCTCTGGTGTGAAGGAGTTGGTGTTTTGGTGTTGGATCTACAATGATTTCAGATGTTGAGCTAAATTATAAGATGCTCAGGAGCTCCGGGTTCCACAACTCTAGTTGACTGTAGAAGACAGTAGAATGGACATTACTCATAATCACGCATACCAGTGTTCATGATATTTCTCACTCTCCAGTTTTTGTAATGGTTTGGTGTCACCAGGAGGAGGAGGTTCCCCTTTTGAGTCTGGTTCCTCTCAAGGTTTCTTCCTCATTCCATCTAAGGGAGTTTTTTTCCTTTCCACAGCTGCCCCAGGCTGCTCATCTGGGATAAATACACACAGTTCACATATTACAATTTTGGCTCTATAATTCTCCCAGTCTGTAAAGCTGCTTTGAGACAAAGTCAAAGTGCAATAAATTCGGATTGAATAGAATTTTTCAATTCTGTGTTCCATCATTGTGTCAACAAGGTTATAACATGTACCTCAGAGAAACGACTACAACGTTCAATTCTAGCGTCAGGAGAGACACAAGGGCTTTGTGGTTTGCATAATTGCCTCATGCCTTCACAGCTGGTGGATCGAATCCCTCCTCCATCTTGTGTGTGCAGAGTTTGCATGTTCTCCCATTGCTTTGGGGGTTTCCTCCAGGTATTCTAGTTTTATTCTTTAATCCAATGGAGGTTAATATAACAGCAAATGAGGACTGGGATGTTCATTAGGCACAGACAGATCTGATGCTCAGGTGTCCACAAACATACATCACGGATTTAACTGGAGAAACTTTGCATCTGTCAGATGAATCATTTAATGAATCATTTAACTGAATTGACTCAAAGATTTATTCGGGGAGTAACATATGGTTTTGAGGCGTGGTCAGTGAAATGTTTGCGCTTGATTCAGTAAATGGTTGATGAAACAGTTCCTAAGTAAGTGGTCATCCAAAAAAAAAAAAGGACAGGGCTCAGGATACATCTACATTCACGCCATTTGTCGGACGTCCTCATCCAGATGGACTCACAACAACTTATCACTGAGCTTCCACTTCCCCCGAAAAAAAACAGTCACTTCCTGGAAACATTCTCTCACACCTCAGTAGATGTTTCTCCTGCTTTGTAGTGCGTCCTACTACACAGAAGAACCAAAACGAGCAAATGATTTTTCTCTCTAATTGCCTAAGCTGTTGATGTTGTAATCACAGGTTGAAGTGTGTGAATAATCCAGGTGCATATTTCCCGCTCGGTGGTGTCTTCGTGCGTCACATATTTTTATAGCCACGTTTTAGCTGTTACTCATTGGATTGCTGCAGGCTTGTTCTTTGCCTGAACAGGAAAATGCATGGATACTAAAAGCCCATACTGACCGGCTTTCGGGTGGATCGTTCCACTCTTCCATGCAGAGGATTTCATATCAGACCTCTTAACTCATTCTCTCGAGATTTCCCAGCTTAGGTGTTGGGAATCGAAAAAAGAAATGAGGATTGCCTTGAGCAATGAAGGAACTACCGGATCCGGGGGTGTTGTGCTACGGATGTGGGGAGTGCATTTGTGTGTGTGTGTGTGTGTGTGTGTGTGTGTGTGTGTGTGTGTGTGTGTGTGTGTGTGGGGCGTATAATCAAACACGCAGCATTATTATAATCCTGATGTCTGTTTCTCCTGGCGCCAGGATCGCTGGGTGAAGTCCAGGCTCATGTTATTTGGCTTTGTTTGTGTTTTGAGAGCTCTTCTGCCCCGTGGCATTCCACCTTATTTTTGTATTCCAGCACTCAGCTTGTGCCAACGTGTGCCTGCAATACCATCCCAAACAGCAAACAATTCCACTCGATCAATACAAATTCTTTTACACATAAAAAAAAAAGGCACGTCCTGTTCCCAGCCTCGCCCAGCGAACACGGAGTGACGAAACCAATCTTACTCAGGCTTGAAGTCTGTCGAGTGGAATGCAGTGACATGCAATGCGGCGAAGCTTCAAGCTCGTATGTCACATCTGGGCTGCTTTGATAGTTTAACATACACACCTGCACAAACTCTCGAGTTTTAGAAAATATGCAAAATATTGACTTTTTGCTCGTTTCTATTCGGACTGCAGGGCTTCTGGAATGGAGGGGTGATTAAATAGCTTTGAAGGGTGGAGTGTTTTCTGCTCTTCTGGTATTGGGTGTGGAGGACAGACAGGATCAGTAGCTTTCCTTTACTTCTCTCTGACACTGGGAGAAACTGTAATACCAACCCTCCCTCTTTTGTACACTTTTTCTGCACACACCCAAGCTCTCTCTCGGCCGCCCTCATGCAACAACATTATCTCATTCCAGCAAATTACAAGAGTTTCACTTTTACCCTGGTACACAGTTCACATGGTTAAATACACAATATGGATGAAGGTATTGGGCCACCTGACTTGGGTCCATCCAGGGGAAGTGGTAGCTCAGTGGTTAAGATGTTGGACTTCTAATCAGAAGGTTGTGAGCGCAAATCCCACCACCACTAAGTGTCCACTGCTGGGCTCTTGATCAAAGCCCTGAACCCTCAACTGCTCAGTGGTGTGAATGAGAAAATTGTAAGTCGCTCTGGATGAGGGCGTCTGCCACATGTCGCAAACGCAGCCAGATGTGGTGTTTTTCTAAACATAATTGTGCAGGACGTTGCTGGATGCAGTAGTATGAAATTTTCCCTTCTTTTGAACTTTCGAGATCCAAACCTGTTCCAGCATGACACTGCTCCTGTGCACAAAGCTAGCTCCATGAAGATCTGCTTTACTTCCGTTGGACTTTAAAGACTGCAAAAAATAAGCGTCTAAATATAAGTGCATGATCTTCAGAAGATTGGACTTGAAACAAGTCGAATGATAAGATAATTACACCTGGTAAGATTTCTGGAAATGAGAAAAGAACAAAAACGTCTTCAAATACGCATTTAAACACTTAATCCAATCAGTCGATTTGAGTGCTTTTCTTCATTTGTGGGAAAAGATGTTAAAACCGGAGAACAGAAAAATTCTTCTTCATTTAAAAATCATCTTTATATATTCTACATATAGTTTATATAATAGATATAGATTATATTAGATTATATAGATACTATATTAAAGACTGTATTATATATATATATATATATATATATATATAGTCTTTAAATGAGACAAAGCTTTTAAACCCAAAACAGAAATACTGTTCAAATCGAGATCATGCATACACGCGTATCGCCAACAATTATGTTAATGAGGAATGTTTTGTAACACACAATAATTACGATGCGAAAACAAAGCGAAATTATTACCTGTTAATAATAAAAGATTGCACATTACTGCAAAACAATTAATTAAAAAGCCACAAGTACAGAACAAAGTAATAAAGATAATAACTGTACTGGATGATGTTTGGAAAGAGTGTGATGACTTCATACTGCAGACTTTTAGCATTTGTTATTAGGTTGTAAATAAATGTGACTTAAAGCATTTCTAATAAATACAATTAATGACCAAGTCCTAAGTGTGATTATTGAGCATGTTTTTGATGGTAATTAAAATCAATTTGCAGGTAAAAAAGTGAATTTTTAGCTTAAAGTAAATAATCTTTAAACAATCTGCTCTCGCGTCGTATTTTATTACTCAAATAGGATCGATGCGATTTTTATAGCTAGAAATAAAAGTTTCGACAAATTGAGGAGTTTTTCGCAGTGTAAATTTTAGCTTATGCGTAGTAAATTTTATGCGGCAGATTTACACGCTGTGTGTATGAATATAGCAGAATATTCACAGAAATGCACATATTAATAATGTAATAAACCGATTCCGGCTCAGAAAGAGAGAGGAAACACCAGCACTGTTTGTTTTGGTGTATCTCTGGACTGACCGGAGTGTATTCATGAATGAGCGTAATGGTGCATATAGCATCTGTGTGTGTGTGTGTGTGTGTGTGTGTCTGTGTGTGTGTGTGTGTGTGTGTGTGTGTGTGTACATAAAAGCACATTTACTATCCATGTTGACCTAGGTGAGTCATTCCAACCCCGAAATGTTCTTTAAATAGAGCCTAGGCAGGGAAAGCGCTCTTTGACCAGGATCAACCTTTGGTTTTTTTGTTTGCTTAGTGCACATTGAAGGGATGCGGTGGCGTTGCGTGTGTTTGCACAGTCTGTTGTGTTAGAGCTGTTTCCCTCAAGTGCGACACATTTATTTCCTCCAGCTGGAGCTCTGGTGTCAATAACACACTCACCCCGGAATCCCGGCTCACTTCATAAGACCTTAACACTAAGAAGGAAACTGTTTGCTTCCCTATTTTCATTCTGCTTTTTATTTAATTTATTATTCCAATATCCATGTAAATACTGTAGCACTGTTACTGTAATCCTCCTCTATCTTCCTGAAACATGAAGCAAACTGAAAGGGTAAAGACGTCTATTTATAGCAGGAGTATTTATAAAGCTTTTGTAGGTTTGACTGTTTTGAATGCTATAATATCTAAACACTATTGAAACAATATAACTGGATTTTTCTCATACTACATTTGTTCAATCGTCTGTGCAAACCTCTTCCAGATATCTCCCAGGGCCTCCATATTCTATAGCGTTCATCCTACAGAGGACTTTGGGCCTTTGCATATGAAGGCTCAATCCTATAGACACAAACTCTTTAACTCTTTACTCTTCCGCATGCTATAATTGGCAAATGCCAGTCTATAATGCATAAAGAAAACCCTGACAATCCCAAAGGAAAAACCCTCGAGCATGACGAGAACATTTCAGGGAAGAGATGGGACTCGAACCCTCAACATCCGAGGTCAATATACAATATATGAACAAAGACCATAAGAAAGTGAACAAAGTCTCCATTCACTGTTATAAAAACTTCCACTCTTCTGGGAAGATGTTCCACTAGATTTCGTGGAGATATTGTGGATATTCATTGAGCCACAAGGGGGTTAGTAAAGTGATGTACTGATGTTGGTGAGAAGGTGAGGAGGAATGGGGTGCACAGGAGCATTGTCATGCTGGAAAAGGTTTTCGGTCTCCTAGTTGAAGTAAAGGAAATGTGTTATGCCACAGCTTTCGATACAATTGTGCACCTCCAAGTTTGTGTGAACCGCATACAGCTGGAAAAGTCCGGAGTCCTGATACACTTTGTAAATGGAAATGATTTTCTTTACCTTATAATCTGGTAAACCTCCTGCAGAAGATCACATTGTTGTAAGAAAAACCCAAAGTTTAAAATATCAGACAAAAAGGGAAGCATCAGTATTTTCAAGTTACAAGGGTTTTTCAGGCCACCACTTATTTGCTAATAGCACAATTTCAGCCTGAATTCCCGCTACCAGACATTTCAAAAGAACCTTGTGGCCTATAAATAAAACCCACACACATCCGTAATAGTCATGTTCTGTTGATTATTGAGTAAGGGATGCCTTACTGACATTTCCAACATGAAGACATCTTATTTACGGGTGCTTATTAACCAAGCCAACAGAATGTACAAGTGGGAATTCCTTTTTTCTATCGTCCAGAATATTTACATTATCATCACATACAACACACACACACACACACACACACACACACACATACACAAACACACACACACTCACACACACACAAACACACACACATATACACACACACACACAAACACACACACACACACACACACACACACACATCCACACACACAAACAAACACACACACACTCACACACACACACACACACACACACACATCCACACACACAAACAAACAAACACACACTCACACACACACACACACACACACATACACACATGCAGTGTGTAGTGTGTATGATGTCTTAAATATAGTCCTGTCCTTTTACTGGCAGTAGAAATCTCATGTCCATGAGTCAGGAGAGCAAAATAGACCATGCTCTCCAGTTAGAGGAACGTCCTACAGCGTTAAAACGTTACTTAGGAAGAACAAAAAAACTCGTGAAGACCCCTAACATGAAATATTTCAAGTTGCATTAATTTCCATTTAGTTGTGTTGCATTAGGTTCGCTGTGTGTGTGTGTGTGTGTGTGTGTGTGTGTGTGTGTGTGTGTGTGTGTGTGTGTGTTATAACAGAACACACTGCTGTAGCGACCTGATTCCCAGTGTTCATCTCCATCCTGTATCAGCATCCAACCTCGCAACGTCTCCAGCACCTCTCCCACAGCAGAGGTCACAGCAATAACAGCAGATCTACTCGACTTTTCTCAAGTCTAGTCAAATCAAGTCAAGTTTATTTGTATTGCTGCTTTTCACAACACACATTGTCTCAAAGCAGCTTTACAGAAATCAACAGTGAAGGTGAAGGTGTGTGTTTATCCCTGATGAACACCCGTGGAGACTGGGGCAAGGAAAAACTCCCTTAGATGTTATGAGGAAGAAACCTTGAGAGGAACCAGACTCAAAAGGAGAACCTCATCCTCATTTGGGTTTGGGTTTTCTTTTAGAATGGGATCCATATAAAGGGTTTACTGTTTATTTACATGTGAATTTTATCAAATTTTATTATGATGCATTGACCTTAAAATTCGGGGTCTTTACAGGTTTTTTTAACTAATTTGAATATTTGAATAAAATTATAATAATATTATTGATTATATTGATTCATTCTGTTATGCGTAAGTTCTTCTACCCCGTGTGTGCAGTCGCTAAAAGAATGTAATATGTTAAAACAGATGTTTGAATGAAAGACAGCAAAGAAACAAGCGAGAGCACGTATACAATGAAAATGTCTTTTGTTGGTATATCTGAGAGGATCTGAGCACACAGTCAGGCACGGTGAGGGACTGTGCTCAAGGGCACAACAGTAGTGCTGGGATTTGAACCCTCATCCTTCTGATCTGTAGCCTCAGGCCTTAACAGCTGAGCCTCTGCTGCTACATATAATATATTTATTGTATATATGTATAAGATTATTCTTTTCTAAACTGCCTGTAGTGTACACACACATATATACTGTATATATATATAATAGACACACACACACATCTATATAAACCAGTGATGTCATGACTTTTAGTGATGTCATGACTTCACCAGCCACATGTGATTCTTCCTCGAACTGTTACACAAAGTTGGCGCATTTTCCCTTCACTTGAACTAGGAAACCCAAAGCTGTTCCAGCGTGAAGATGCTCCTGTGCACAAAGCCATCTCCATGAAGATCTGCATTACATTGGGGTGGAGTGGAAGATCTCCTGCTGTAGAGCTCCAACAATATTAAGTATGAACGAATGTAAACGCTGACTGCACTGTAAACCTTCTCACTTCTCACCAGCATCAGTGCCTGACTTTACTAACACCAGAAAACCTCCACAGAAATCTGGTGGAAGATCTTCTCAGAAAAGTGGAGGTTGTTATAACAGCAGTGTGGAATGGGATGTTTCTTTAGATTTGTATCCCTGTGAAACAGGAAGCTATGGTTAAACTGTTTCCTGTTCCTTCTCACCCAGGTGTCCTACACAATCCTACATATCAATGTTCAAATTTTATTTAAAGACAATTCATAAGTGAAGCAAATTGTGAAAGTCGTGTTTATAAACTGATGTATTACACTGAGGTTGCTCATAGGGTGACCACACCAAGAACTTTTCACACCACTGCACCTCTGATGTTCACTCCCTCCACGTTCTTATGTAGGCTGAAGCGTACCTGCTTCTCACCGGCTCTGGAGTCAGTCCATTCTGGAGGTTGTGGGGTTTGTAAAAGCGAGTCTTTGTGTGTTGGGAGTGTAACAGGGAGGCCCCCGAGGGATCCTGGCTCTGTTTTAACAGATAAGATAGAGAGATGGAATTCTTTCGTATGATCTCACCAGGCTGCTGGAAGTCCTCTGGAAGCGGTTCAGGGATTACACACACTCCTTTTCCCCTCCACAGGCTGAGAAAGGAGTTGAATGAGGGTAAAAAAATGTGAAGGAGGCCCGTTGAAACCCTCCCTGGACGCTCAGAGGGAGGCAACACAGAGACGCTGAGCCATTAGCAACTGAATCGGGGCTTCGTTTGCATTCGATGAGTTAATCGTTAGTCACGTCTGTGAGGGAGTTGGGAGGGTTTTGTCCACAATGGCTTTCTAAAGAAGTCCATCCATAAAACAAGTCCGAGTTTATGTGCCTCCTGTGTGGAGAAATGTAGCATTCGAGGCTCAGAGGTGGAATACAGATGCATTTTCATCAACACAAGGTTGCATTGTGTGTTATTAACAGCGCTATGACCTCAGCTCATACTGAAGATTAACTCCCACCATGCGATGCCTAAATACCTGAAAAGAACACCACGGTCATCTGTAGGACGTTCTGTATTTTCTGCACATTTTATTGGCACACACACACACACACACACACACACACACACACACACACACACACACACACACTTTGTATCCATATTCTGTTCGACACAAAGTGGCTGCTTTGAGCTTCAAACTGTTCCACGGATGTGAACACACACTCGACATCTATCATCAAATGCTTGAGCGGTACAGCGCGACCTTCTATTGGGAATTTTCTCCTCCTTTTTCCATTATCCTGAAACACACACACACACACACACACACACACACACACACACCATGTTCCACTAAATACCTGATCAGAACACTATAGTCCATTCTCTTCTTCTTCCATCAACACACACTTTATAGCCTTGTGATTAGATTTTGAAAACACACACACACACACACACACACACACACACACACACACACACACACACCATTCAAGCTATCAGGAAAAGATTAATTCTATCCATAGGGAATGCTTTCCATGTCTTATCACCATCTCTGTGAAACATTTCACACTTACATGCGGCCGGAGTCAAATCTAGAACCATTATAACTCTCAGTGGGAAAAGTCAGTTTGGGTTCCAGAACAAAAACCTTAAGGGGGCAGGGGGGAGGGAGAGGGAAGGGGGGGAAGATAGGCTTAAGCAAGGGTATGGGTATTAGCATGGGCATAATCATTAGAATGATAATTACAATGAGCATTTGCACTGCTATAAGAATGTGCATGGGTATGAGCATGGGCATTAGAATGGGCATGAATTTGAGCATGGGCATGAACATCAGAATGTGTATAAGCATGAGAATGGGTATGGGTATGAGCATGGGTATGAAAATGGGCATAGGCATAAGAATGGGTGTGTGTATGATCATAGGCATGAAAATGGGCATGGGTATGAGTATATGTGTGGGTATGAGACTGGGCATGAGAATGAGGATGGGCGTGAGAATGGGTGTAGGTATGAGCATGGGCATGAGAATGTTCATGGGTAGGAGGATAGGCATGGGTGTGGGTATGAGCATGTGCATTAGAATTGGTGTGGGTATGAGCATGGGCATGAGAATGGGTGTAGGTATGAGCATGGGCATGAAAATGAGAATGGGTAGGCGGATTGGCATAAAAATGGGCATGGGTGTGGGTATGAGCATATGCATTAGAATTGGTGTGGGTATGAGCATGGGCATAAACATCAGACTGTGCATGAGCAAGAACACAGACATGGGCATGGGTACAGGCATTAGCATGGGAATGTTCACAGGCATTAGAATTGGTGTGGGTATGAGAATGGGCATGGGCGTGGGTACAAGCATTAGCATGGGAATGATAATGGGCATTAACATGTGAATGAACCAGCCAAAATAAGAATAAATATGAGAGCAGAAGTGCTGTGAACATTAGGGCATATACGCATGTGCTAATCGAGTGGTGACGAGGAACATGTGTGAGTAATTAGTGACATGTGACAGTCATGTGAAGGTGCAGTGACTGATGTGGATCGTAGTCCAGGATCATAAGCACTAACACACGTGATTAAATCACACGCACAAATAAATGAAGTAAATTCTGAAATGTATTATTAAGGCATTAAAGAAAGGACTGTTTCTGTGTAAAGGAGGGAATATTGTGGGTTCTGTGGTTCAGTGGTGGTTACAGATGAAGAGAATCATAATGCTCACAAGTTTGCTAGTTGGAAAAAAGGATCTTCATGCACATTAAGTTCTCGATTGCATCCATTGGGAGTTCTCTTTATCTCTCATCAGTCTCTCAATAACAATTAACAATATTCTGTGATGGATCGGTTTCCAATCCAGGGCTGGATTCTCATCTCATGTCTGATTCCCAGGACAGGCTCTGGATCCACAGTGACCCTGACCAGGATAAGACGCTTACTGAAGAAAGAAACGCAGGTTATTACTGACAGCTGTGACGAACTCAATAGGAGTCACGTTGCAAATGTCAGTTTGAACAAAGTTTCTTTCTCCGATGCTCCGAATCAGAAGATAAAAGCAATAAAAATGTTTTTTAGCAACTTAAGTATTCATAAAAACATTTTATTGTTCATTCAGTTCATCAGGAAATTCCATTTTGACGTAATGATTCGGTGCACAAAGTCTGTCAAATACACGTTTCTCCATCAGAGGTCAGAACTCATTCTGAGATCTGCTCAATCCATAGGGTGGTCTCTCCATCTCACTTTCATTGTTCTCTTTTTCAAGTGTCAGTTTCGAGATTTGTTCCAATCTGGGATCAGTCTACAATTATTTTTCACTGCGAATGAGATTGTTAGCAGTCTGAGGAACATTGGTTTAGGTATGAACTCAGGTGATGGAGCTGAGGGTGAGGAACTATTCAAACCTGATATCTTCAACACCAGTTATGAACTCAGGTGATGGAGCTGAGGTTGAGCAACTGTTGGGTTGAGGAACAGTCAAAACCAGCCGTTTTAAACACCAGTTATGAACTCAGGTGATAGAGCTGAGGGTGAGGAAGTGTTCGAACCTGACGCCTTCAACACCAGTTAGGAACTCAGGTGATAAAGCTGAGGTTTATGAACTGTCAGAACCTGATGTTATAAACACCGGTTATGGACTCAGGCGATGTAGTCGAGGTTGAGAAAGTGTCAGAACCTAAATTCTTGAACACCAGTTAGGAACTCAGGCGATAGAGCTGAGGTTGAGGAAATGCCTGAACCAGAAGATTAAAACAGAACCATTTTGTGCATGAACATCTTTTACATCTACAGATACTGGGGAGGGGGGATTGAAAGGTCAAAGAGTGCATTAGGATCTCACATTTCTTTGGTTCTGCTCTCAAACAGAGGGAGAGGCATTCCAGTTCTTTAAAAGGATCGCTCATTCCCTGGAGGATCTCTGGCACCTTCTTGATGGCTAAAGGCTTTCAATCAATAGCTCTTATCAAATTCCTCAAAAGTACATCATGGTCTCCTGGTGGGATTTTTCTCTACACAGATACTCATGGACTTATATCTACACACACACACACACACTCACACACACACACACACACACACACACACACACACACACACACACACACACAATCTCCACAATCCTCAGCACAACATCATAGATCGTTCCTGTCTGCTTTACTGTAATATCTCTAATGCACATTGGTTGGGAATTCTGTCCAAATGACCTTCTCATAGACACAAGAACACACTCGTGGTTAAATATCGAAGCAGAACACAGTGAGCACTAGTGCTGTTTTCCCACCATCTCTGATATTTATTAGAGATTTATTATCACTTATTCCTGGATTATTCCTGTGCTCATGCAACCAGTGACATCTGACCATAGTTCTGCACATGAGGGTGAAATATTCATCATCAGTCAGTCAGTCAGTATTATTATTATTATTATTATTATCATTATTATTATTATTATTATTAT
>MU551545.1:552602-586828 GCA_024362625.1 Silurus asotus | reverse complement strand
CTAATTAGTGGTGTAACAGTACAAAAAATCTGTGAACATTGAATACAATTTAAAATCAATAAAAAGCTGCTTTGTGTGTGTGTGTGTGTGTGTGTGTGTGTGTGTGTGTGTGTGTGTGTGTGTGTTTACATTTGATATTACATTTTCTAAAAACGTGTTCTACTTAACTGTACTTATTTTAGCTTACTTTTAAAAATGTCTGCATTTGAGAGTTATCGATTTATTTATTCATAAATGTCGTTATTCCTTCCATCCTTCATTCATTCCCCTGATATGTGGGATTGTCAGGAGTTTATGCTTTGAACAGAAATTCTTGAAGCTGTACATAAAATTCACAGGAAAAAGAAAAGGAACTCAGATTGTAAGTTCATGAATTGCGTCGTACCGAAAGTCCTGTATCGAAATGTCTCGGTACGAAGACGTGAACCGCTACAGCCCAATAATAACGTTACTCTCTCATGGTTAAACTCTGTGTGTCTACACTGCAGAATATCTAATTAGAGTGCAGTTGAGGCTTTTAAAGACAGATTTATACGTCCATTATCTCACAGGATGTATATGAACATAAATGTGGCATGAGAAGGTAATAACATTATAGACAGTGCTATAAAAGGTGTGTCATGATACAACTGGTTTGGATCTTCTAGTTCGAGTGAATGGGAAAATTTCATGCTACAGCATCCACAGATGTTTGTTGTGATACACTTCGGATCAGTGCTGCATGCAGATTGCAGACCACATTATCATTTTTCAATCCACATGTCAAACCGGCTCAGCTTGAACCTCACTCACTATCTCCACATGAATTTAGGTGAAGAAGTCCATTCATTGATGTCCTCGTTCTCCGATGAGAATTCCGTTGAGGAATGTAGAATCTGAACAAACTCGCTTATAGCTGTGAAAATGGCTTCAAATTCCACGCATATCTGAAGCACCGCTTTGCTCAGCAACTCCACCTCCACCTCAAGCTTTGTGTGTGTGTGTGTGTGTGTGTGTGTGTGTGTGTGTGTGTGTGTGTGGGTGCTAAACTTACCTGAGGCAAGAACACACTGCACCAAATACAATCCATATACAGAACTTCTCAGTTCGACATGTTTCCAAAAACTGCTGTAATAACAGTCATTAGACGATGCAGATTAGCAGATTATCACATCAGCAAAACTTTACTGCTGCTTTATCATAACATGTATCCATTACGTTTCCACGTTACAACATGTTTAACATCTACGTTTACGTTTACAGCGACGATCCACAGCGACGTACAAAAATCCACTGAAGTCTCCATCAATAAAAAGCATTCACTCGTCTCCATTAAATATGTGTGATATATTGTCTACGTGACATTACACTACATGGACAAAAGTATCTGTATACCTGACCTTCTGCTTGTGCCATATGTGGTTCTTCTCCAAACTGTTACCACAAACCTGAAGGCACACACTTGTATCTGACATCTTTGGATGCGGTCCAATAAAATTTCCCCTGTCTCTTAAACTTGGAAGCCCAAACCTGTTCCAGCATGGCAGTGCACAAAGCTAGCTCCATGAACATGTGGTTTGGAGAGGAAGATCTCCTGCTATGGAGCTCCAACCCTACTGAACACCTCTGAGATGAATGTGAACCTCCTCACCTTCTTACCCACACCGGGACCTGATTTTACACTTACAATGAACACTCCTGGGTCTGATGAACACAAATGTCCTCAAGTACAAAATCTAGTGGAACAGATTTTGTACCAGAAGATTGAGGTTCCATCAAATATGGAATGAAATGAGAGATACAAATCCTATCATCAGGTGTCCGCAAACTTTTGGTAATATAGTGTGCACTGTGTATGATGGCCTAAATATAGTCCTGTCCTTTTATCAGCAGTTGAGATCCCATGACCATGAGTCAAAAAAGCTAAATAGGCCATGCTCTCTGTTCAGAGGGACATCACACAGTGTTAGATCATAGGAGAGAAAAAAAACCCTGGTGGGAAATTTGGAATGTGGTGTCCACAAACTTTTGGAATATCAAAATATTATTTATTTGAAAAGATTTACAGGTGAAGAACCTCACCCTCATCCATACTGAATCCTAACAAGAGCAGAATATGAACTTTACACTGAAATCCCTATGAAATAAAGTACATATAGTGCATAAGTTTTCACCCCCTCAACCACCTTCAGTGTTTCATACGGTACAACCTGGAACTGAAATAGACTTGGAATTGATCTCATGCAACATTTCGGTTGTGTTATGTGTAAGGGATTGTCATAGTTTGCAAAATGATTTGCATACATATATAAAAAAAAAAAAAAACGGTTCAGATTGCGTAAGTATTCGCCCTGCTGTATGAGTTCTGGTGGAACGAGTCGCCATTCAAATCACTTGGAATGGAATTCAGTGTGCAATTACTGTGTCATGTGATTTCAGCGTAACTTCACATGTCCCTGAAAGAATCCAGAGCTTGTTGGAAAAACACACATTTCTGAATAAATGACATTGTGAGGCCCGTGTGTGCAATACAAAAAGTACAGTACTGCCTTTTCCGGATCCCTTCATCTAATCTATCCCTGACCTTCATCATTATCCTTCCATCATCCCACATGTTTACCGCCATCCCTTCATGACTCCTTTTATTTTTTTAAACACCAAACGCACAACAGTAATAGTGAGGACTATAAAACAGATCGTTCAGATGTCCAGAGTTCCAGCAGGACCAAAGTTCCCGGATGTAACACACGGACTTCAAATGTGTTTTATTGCTTGAATAAGTTTAATATCAGCAACCCGGTTTGCATATTTGATGGTATGACCCTCCAGGGAGAATGTAGGGAAATATTTTGAGGTCAGATGTTTATTGAAATGGCACTTAGAGACGTGTGCAAAATACGGCACAAAAACCACAGAAGTGTAGGTTTATTTTGCTGCACATTGCTGAGAAAATTATTCACAGCTGTAAATGGAGGTGACGTGTCTGTTGGTAACACATTCCCGCCATGTCATTGTTTACTTTCCTAGAACATCAGCATGTTTTATCCCCAACTTTTAGCATTTACAGTAGTATAAAACCAGTTCTTACTATGGAAACAGATGAAAAACTGCCCAGGAACCTTGATAGAAACTCAAAAGGGAATTCTTATCTGAGTGGCATCAAACATGCATTCATTATAGTTCCATCATCATTGTTCAGGTTATCAACCTGGTTATCCTCTGATCAACACTTCACTGTAAACCTGTTCATGGCAATGAACCATTGTAGCAGTTTATATTCATTACAGTCCAAATCCATCTTAATGGCTCTTGAATTTACCCTCCACAGGAACCCCAGGTAGGTTAGGAAAGAAGAAGAGAACTCAATCACTGGTATCTCAGGGGCACCTGCAGCTCAGCAGGTAAGAAAAAGAGAAAACCATGATTTATTTTGTAGCCTAAATGTTGTATAAAAGTGAGGACACTGTACAGTGTGATCAGGGTCTAAGTGGGGACTCTGTGATCAACCAAACGACCACCAAACCACCATCAACAAACCTGAGTGAATCTGAAGTATCTCTATTCATGATCTGCTCCTCATTTAATTAACCACATGATTTCCATAATGTGTGACTGCCTCGTCACATCCATTCGCAGCTGTGAATAATTTCTCAGCAATGTGCTACCACAAATACCTTCAAATCTACACTTGCGTCCGTTGTTTTCGTGCCATATTTTACATCTGTATCGATAAACTGCGATTTCAATAAACACCTGACCTCAAAATATCTCCTTACATCCTCCCTCCAGAGTCGCAGGATCGAATATGCAGATTGGTATTAAGCTCATTCAAGCAATAAAACAGTCCATATGTTACATCTGGAAGTCTGGTTCTGCTAAAATCTGGACACCTAATGATCTGTTTTATGGTCCTCACTATTACTGTTGGTGTTTCTGCAGTGACGTCAGCTTTCGGAAAAGGAGCCGTGAAGGGCAGGTGGTAAACATGTGGGATGATGGAAGGATGATGATAAAGGTGAAGGATAGATTAGATGAAGGGATCTGGTCAGGACGTACTGGATTTCATCTGTGACGTCAGATTCCAGATCGGGTTTCTGTGTGATTCGGTGGCCTGGTGCTCGTCATCACGCTGTTTGTTTCCAGTCCAGCAGCCGTTTTTACCCCACATTATCCTCATCTGCATCTTTACAGCACTAATAATTAAAAAAACATTTCCATTGACCTTACGTGTGTGTGTGTGTGTGTGTGTGTGTGTGTGTGTGTGTGTACATGTGTGTGTGTACATGTGTGTGTGCGTAGGAGGGAGTGTCCTCTAGCAATCCCTGTGCTGACGTACATGCTTGTGAATGTAAACATAGGAAAGGTTTACTTTGGCTGACTTCCGAGTCGTTGTCAGATCTGGAGAGCTTTTGTGATGGTTCTGAGAGGTTTGAGCTGCGATGTGACTGATGGAGGGGGTGAAGGATGGCGAGATCCGTACAGCAAAAAAGGAAAGGAAAGGAAAGAAAGGAAAGGAAAGGAAAGGAAAGGAAAGGAAAGGAAAGGAAAGGAAAGGAAAGGAAAGGAGAGCTTCTACATGTGTGTGTGTGTGTGTGTGTGTGTGTGTGTGTGTGTGTGTGTGTGTGTGTGTGTGTGTGTGTGTGTGGGTGTAATTACGCTTGCTATTGATAGAGCTGCTCGTTTTATGTGTTGCTAAAACTGCTGTTACAGTGGACAGGCTACACACACACACACACACACACACACACACACACACACACACACACACACACACACACACACTTTTATACCCTAGGTATAGTGTCAAATAAAGAAGGATGTTTGTTCTTATTTTTTATACACAGTATATATAATAGTCAGCCAAACTTTTTGTTCACCAAAGGAGACCCAAACCTGATCCAGCATGACAATGCCATGAAGATCTACTTTCCATAGGTTGGAAGATTAGGAAGATCTCCTGCTATAGAGGTCCAACCCTCACTGAACGAATGTGATCTGAATCCCAGGCCTCCTCATCACATCTCACCTACATCAGCACCTGACTTTACTAACACAATAACACACGCTGAATGTGCACAAATCTCCACAAGATCTAGTGGAACATCTTGCCAGAAGAGTGGAGATTAAATAGGAGACTGAACATGGAATGGGATGTTCCAAAAAAAAAGCACAAAGCAATCTTATTGTGAGCTGTCCTCAAACGTTTGGCCATAGAGTTCCTCTTCATACCTGGAACACCACAAGTCTTGTTTTTTGGAGATTTTGGAGATGTTTAGACCCAGACAGCACGACCTGGTCTTCATCAAAGTCACTCAGATTCTTACTGTTGCGTATTTTTCCTGCTTTCAACACATCGACTTCGAGAACTGACTTTTTTATTAGTGTTTGTATGATCATAGAAATATAGAATCCTTTTATACGGAAGAACGGAAACGGATTTTGCTCTTCGTCTGCTGATCATCTGATGGATTTTTTTTCAACAAGCAGAAACACTCGTTTGGTTTGGAGTTCACTCATACAGCCGAAAGACGTACCCTTGTTTTGTACAACGCACTTACACAGATATAACGTGACGACCATCACACGATTCTCCTTCTTTCATTATTTCTTTCATGGAAAAATGTGTCCTCTATTATCCAACGCTTGTGCAGACCCTGGAGGAGAGAAAGCAAAAGAAAGAAAGAAAGAAAGAAGATGGAAAAGCACATATTATAAAAGGCTTCAAGGTTTCTGTGGCTCTAAAAATAAGATTCCTAAATCTACGAGCTATTCACTGTTTCTCTATTTATCTGTGTGAATGTAGTTTATACCGTGGTCTGTAATGTCCGTGGTTGTGAGGTGTTCAGAGTAAAAGTGTGTGTTCAAGGCCATGGTTTTGCAGCAGCATTAGGAAAACGCACGCTGCTATAAAAAGCACGCATGAAAAGCAGATGACTTCTACTGCAAAGGCCAGGCCAGGTAACATGAGGTCGCAGGATGACACTGGCAGAGCGGGTGTTAGGTGACCCATCTGACCCAAATGGTTTTTTTTCCTATTGCGTAAGATGTATTATTGACCATTTCACACCTATGAAGAGAAACTAATACGACTTTCCAGATTTTTCACCACGTACCACTGTACAACATCTACACATGGAAATGGAATCTAAAAATAAAAATAAAATAAAGTATAAAAAGCTATAAAAAAAAATCTGTGTGTGTGTGTGTGTGTGTGTGTGTGTGTGTATTAGACACAAAGGGATGGATATGTGTATGGCAGAGGTACAGGTTAAAGTGTCCTGGTGTGATTGCTAATGAAGGAAAAGTGAGACAGAGGGAGGAGTCCAGGTACTTGGTGTTAGACCAGGTACTAGACCCTGAATGGCCTGTAGGAAGAAGCTCCTCCTCATTCTCTCTGTGATTGCCTTCAAAAGTCTGAAGCCCTTCCCTGAACTTGAGCGAGAAAATAATCCAGTGTTTGGATGGCTGAGGTGCTTCACTATCTTCCTGGCCCTGGTACGGCACTGCTTGCTGTAGATGTCCTGCAGGTCAGGGAGGAATGGATAGCTGGAATGATGGTCAGATGGATGGATGGATGGATTGATGGATGGATGGATGGATGGATGGATGGATGGATGGATGAATAGCAGGATGGATGGATGGATGGATGGATGGATGAATAGCAGGAAGGATGGATGGATGAATAGCAGGAAGGATGCTCAGATAGATAGATAGATGGATGGATGGATGGATGGATGATGGATGATGGATGGATGGATGGATGGATGGATGGATGGATGGATGGGTGGATGGATGAATAGCAGAAAAGATGGTCAGATGGATGGATGGATGGATGGATGGATGGATTGATGGATGGATGGAAGGATGAATAGCAGGTCAGATGGATGAATGGATGGATGGATGGATGGATGGATGGAAGGATGGATGGAAGGATGAATAGCAGGTCAGATGGATGGATGGATGGATGGATGGCAGGAAGGATGGTCAGATGGATGGATGGTCAGATGGATGGATGAATGAATAGCAGGAAGAATGGTCAGATGGATGGATGGATAGACGGATGGATGGATAGATGGATGGATGGATGGATGGATGGATGGATGGGCGGATGGACGGATAGAAGGATTTTTTTTTTAATGATTTTATTTGCTCTCATGCTTGAAAAAGAACCTGGTAGATGTGATATGAATATAAATAAATGAATTATATTGAACCTGTAATAATTTCTAAATAGATGTAAATACAAACATAAATAAATGTACAGTTTATTTCCTGATTTGAGAAACTTTGTGTGACACAACAAAAAGATATTCAGTTCATAGGACAAAGAAGGAGGTTCATTTATTATGGGTGTCTGAGTCCAAAGCATTTATTGCTTTCATCCATCCTTAGTAGCTGCCTGGTCAGGGGCCTGATGGTTTATATTAAACTACCAGTTTGGAGACATTTTGTGAGATGAACCTAACAACATTCTGAAGTACTCAATCTGAGCTAGCAATACTTTTACGATAGTTTGGGGATGAACTCGAATGATGTAGCTGAGGTTGAGGAACTGTCAGGCCACACCAAGTCATCAGATACAGAGATTTACACTGGCAGAGTGGTGCAGATTGGATCAGTAGCAGAGATGAAAATTTGGATTTTTTTGAGGAAACACTGTATGATGTATATCCACAGCCTCAGTGTTTATATACACACGTCACACCTTGTCCATCTAAAGCAAAAGAGAAAGACGCAGCATTCATGTTTCTGTATTTAAATATCCTGCTCTCACGTAAGCTTTTATTCCGAGTCTGATCTATTCGGAGCGATGAGTGGGTCGGAGAGGCATGTGTTCCTCCACTTGAGCTGTGGGAGGTTCGGTGATTCAGACGCCTCGGATACACAAGGATTTTTTTTTCTTTCGGTTTGCAGTGGACAAATGTTCTCCGTATTACCCTGTTTTGCATTAGTCACTGATCATGCTGATGGTATGAGGTGTCCTACTCCTGCATGAAACATCTCGCCTGACCAGACAGGTGCCGTGTTCAACATGAATTTTACTAATCCAGGAAGAGTACGACTAACAGTCTCCATTTTCTGTTATAATAAACAGCAATCTTCTGGGAAGATGTTCCACCAGATTTATTAGTGATCTCTACAGCGGGAGATCTTCCACGCCACCCCATGTAAAGCAGATATTCAAGGAGATGGCTTTGTGCACAGGAGCATTGGGTTTCCTAGTTCAAGTCTTTAGCAAATCCACCTTAAATAATCGAAAACAAAAGACAAGAGCATCATCATCATCATCATCCTCATCATCATCTTAGTTTAAATGAAGGGGAAATTTCATGCTACCACATCCAAAAACGTCCTATAGCAGTTTGGAGAAGAACCACATAAGGGTGAACAAGTCAGATGTCCCAATACTTTTGGCAGTATAGTATTAAATGCAGATGCAGACCCACATTTCTACATCCTGAAGATTGTTATTCTTCTTCTATCTCTCTAAACATTGAGATGCATGTAACATCCAGATGGTTGTTCTGAGGCAGGACACTAGTAGGCGAATTCCACATGGTGTACATTAGGAACACTCCAGATATCATCTCCTGATTTCCAGGTGGAGGACGAGTCACAATCCAGCAGCATCAAAAGAGAAAAAAGTCTAAACATGAAAAGAGTCACGGCTTAAAGCAGGATGTCAATATAGGAACAAGGAAACGGGAAAAAACACGGCTCTGAAATAAAAACAAACACAACTCATACTAGAACACAATAAGACAGACTTATCAACGGTTAGACGCAGGACACCTGGACGCAATCAGGGAACATAACCAGTAACGGACCGGGGCTGAAAACCAGACTGAAATCAAACCAAACACACATGTCAATATAAACAAAACAGCACATGGGGGAAGATCACAACACAACACACTTCCTCAAGCTGGGAAACAGGAGGCATCTGTTGCAACGTCACATTATTTAAAAAAAAAACTATTATAAGTCCTTATAATAGTATATTAAGTATACACTATCGCCAAAAGTTTGTGGACACCCGTCCATAAGGTTGTGCTTCTCATTCCACATTTAGTCTCCATTTGCTCTTCTAGATGTTCCTCTAGATTTAAGAGTGTGTTTGAGATGTTTCAGCATAATATCAGGAACTTATGAAGGAGGGATATGATTTAGTTAAACTGGTGTATTTGTGTGTTAAAAAGTCCGTGTCAGTCTCAACCACGCTTCTGAATTTGACCCAGGTTAAGGTTCAATCTAATGACCGGAAGGATGTGAAGATTCCCCCTGGGCTAAACCCTAAACCTTCATGTGGTCAGCCTGGTGTTTGGATCAAATTCTGCTTTATTTATAAGTTGCATGGGGTAAAAATATCAGGATCTAAAATATCCTAATACATTAACAATGCAAATAAAAACAACACAAGGCGTAATGAGAAGGACATCAGGAAGGTAGGTCACTTCTTCTTTCTCGGCAAAACACACGATTTCTGTGGTGAGGGCAGAAAACATCCTGTGTACGTTAGTCCTGATTGGCTGTTGCCTGGAGAGCCAGTTAGACATTTCATTCATGCTTTGCACAAGGGGGAAGTGCACAGGCTTCCACGCTCACGAGGGGTTTTACCCGGATGTCCAGTCAAGATTGTTCACATGGATTGTGTTTTGATGCACAGCACATCATGAGGAAGTGAACTGGAGAAAAAAAAATCCCATGGCTCAATAAGATGGTTTGTAGAGGGAAGAATAAAAAAATGTTGAAGTGATCAATGAATAAACAGGGAACTTTAAAAAACGTCGGTGGCTTTGCGTGTTAAAGCCGTGTATGAGATGAAGAGGAAATAGTCCCCATGGACAATTTCCTTGTGCGATAAGAGTCAGGAACGCAAAGCACAAGGGATTATGGCTGTGACGCATGTCACATAGGCACGAGGGGTAAATAAGAAAAGATACCGGCTTTGGTGTAGCATTTATTTACATGTGTTTAGACCGATCCGATTATAAGTGGAAACCTGGCGCTTGTGATCGGATTTCATACGTCAAAGCCACAGGAGGGGGTCTGCGTTCTTGGTTTTTATTCATCAGACCATCCGTTAGTAGCAGAGAACTCTACAGCATGCAAAGATTACATAAACCGTGAAGATGGTTTGGAGGACATCTTCTCAGAAGAGTGGAAGGAGTCATAAGAACAAACTGGGACTAAATGGGGAATGCGATTCTTAGAAAAGCAAAATGACTGGGTGTCCACAAACTTTTGGCATTATAGTGTATTATCTGGTCTTAATAAAAATAAATAAATAAATAAATAAATAATGATGTTATGTAGCCATATGCATGTGGACTCTTGATCTGAAGATCACAAGTTCTAATCCCTGTGCTGGGCCCTTGAGCAAGGCCCTTAACCTTCAACTGTTTAGTCGCTCAGGATAAGAAGAGCATCTGTTAAAATATCTTAAATGTAAATGTAATAGGGGAAAAACACGTGAAATTCAGCTGATTCTGAGTTGTAAGAACGATCAAGACTTCTTTGTTGTCCTGTAATGAGCTTGCATGGGTTTTTCAGCTGCTCATCACTCCTGGTCTCAACTCATTAGCATCATAACAGCATGACATTTCCATGAAGGTGGTTCTACTCGATTTGGTATGCAAAGACAGCATGTTAGAAATCGATTCGGTTTCGTCCCACGTGAGCAAACGTGCAACAGTAGGGCACAAACTCACATCTAAAAAATAAATCTAACCAAAACATCTCACAGCTGTTCTCACGTCTGCATGGGTCTTCTGTAAGGGTACTCCCACCTCCTGGAACACCTACTGGGAAGTCTATTGGCTATGCTAAACAACCTGTAGGTGTGAACGAGTGTGTGAATATGTGCATCGTACCCTGCTATACACCACTTTTAGGGTCTCACGGCTTCTGGATCCACTGTGATACTGAACAGCAAAGATTTTATACGCGGTGAAGATTGTACAAAATTTTCTCATCCGTCTTTTTTCTTTCTTTTTTTTTAGACCTATAATCAATCATACTTATTATCTACTCCTGTCAGTAGCTTCTGTTTATTCAGGCTCCAATTTGACCTGGAACAAACATGACCGGGCCGCAGACACACACAGGGCCTCACACACACATTGGCCTCTGTCTCTCTTCTGTGCCCCGACCTGCCAGAAAAGAAGATTTAATCCCTTAATTTGCTGCGAGCTCTGTTAAACAAAGCTGTGCTTTTAGGAACAGCCCCCTTAATTGAGACAAGTGATGGTCATTTCCTCCTGGAGTGCCTCGGAATGTTGGACAGGTATGTCGCTAACCTGCGACCCCTTGGCCATGCCGCCGCTGACATTAAAGCTGACCCTGCATGAACTACAGCTCTCCGGTGGCCTTTTCCCACCAAACCCCCAGACTTTGATGTCTGTTTTCGAGGGGGTTCCTGATAATCCCCTTGTCTTCGGGGTAAGGACCAACGCAGCTATCGGGGTAATATGATAGGGTGACCTATAAAATTAACCCTTGGTGGGCTTCCTTTCGGGGTGGTAATTATGGGGGTTATCCTGCCGAATTTAGACCGGAGGTCAGTGATGTCAGCAGGATTGTAAAAAAGAAATGCCTCAAAGAATAACATCCATCTCAATCACGAATTCCTGGATGAACTGAATTAGTTCATAAACCGAAAATAGTTCACATTCAGGTCTGTGAAGCTTCATCTGACCTCACGTTGTAAACCCAGAGAAAGTTCTCCTATAATTACTCCGATACCGGTTGTGTTTGCGCCGAGAGTCTCTAATTGCAGGGTTTTCTTTTTTTTGCGCCTACGCAGGCTTTTTAGAGCGTTTCCCACACCTGTGTTCTCACAGTTCCTCTTGGCTTTTATGCCATTCGAGCAAGATCTTGAAAAAAATCCAACCTCAGATACACATGCAAACACACACTCTCACACTCAGCACAGAAACACACACACACACATGCACCAGCTTGTGTTGTTCCCAGCAGGAGATCCAATACAAAAGAAAAGGTCAGAGCAGCTGCAACACTGATTCCAGGCACTATATTTAACCTTCTCTGACATCATCAGTACGATTCCTCATTCCTCTCATAGTGTATTTAAAAGCGCTCCACACTCACAATCCTGCAAGTTCAGATTACTCAGTCACAGCAAGTGCTTTTTTTTTAACATTGTGATGATGTCAATCTTCTAGAAAGTATTTATTACTCCATGTTTTTAAATTGCAATTAATTACTAGTCAACATAAGAAATGACACTGTGTGGACAAAAGTATGTGAACACCTAGATATAAAATTGGTATTTTCCACATTTAGTGCGTATTTCCTGTTATAATAAACTCCACTCATCTGGGAAAATGTTCCACTAGATTTCTGCTCATTTGTTAGTAAAATTAGATGTAGGTGTGCTCAGGAGGCCCAAAAGATGTTCAATAGGATATACAGCAGGAGATCTTCCATTCCAACCCATGGACAGCACATCTTCACAGAGCTGGAACAATGTCATGCTGGAACAGGGTTTGGATCTTCTAGTTCAAATGAAGGAGAGACATTATTATATCCTAGGGTTAGGATTGAGGAAGAAGCACATCCATCTGGGAAACTCGGGTGTCCCAATATTTTTGTCTACACAGCGTATTTCTCGTGAGTTTTGAGGATTATTGAAATGGACAGAAACAGGAGGAGGGCTTTGTCTATTTGTAGGCTGTCTATTAGAGAAAGGGGGAGGGGGTGGTGTGTGTTTGTTGTTGTCTGTTTAAACATGGCTGAGACGAGGATGTTGTCGTTTTATTTTGGTGTCACCTCGTCTGAAAGATATATAGGCCGGGAGATGGTGTAGATAAGAGCCGATCTTTAAACAAAACATTTAATTCTGCAAGCTGCATTTGATACTAATCCAAAGAAACGGCTTCATAAATTGGGATGAACTGATAAGGAACAAACTTATAGGCACTAAAATTCATAACATCTCCGTAAAGCTGCTTTGGGACGACGTCTTTTGTTAAAAAACGCCCCACAAATAAACTGAATTGAATGAAATAAATCTTTGTTTGATTGCGAAGCACAAGACTTAGCATTTAGCATATAGCAATATAGCATATTCTTAGACCCAAACCTATTAGCATTCGCACGGATATTAGGATAATATCCGTGCGAATATCCGTATTGTTTAGTGAAAAGCATGTGCATCCAAGGATCTAGATAAGACTGACTGCTGTAAATGTAAATGCAGTCACACTCATAGCTTCAACACTGCATCATGGACAACTGTGGGTTGAGGGCATTTATCATGTTTCACCTCCAGAGTAAGTGTATTCTCCTGTCCATTCCTTTACTACTCACTAATCACTTATCCAAACGCTGAAAACCTGTTTTTTACAGACATGAGCATGTTCCTCAAGGGCAGATCATTGGGTTTAAGGGTTTAAACTGATCACCAGACCAGAACCAGTGAGCTATTCATACCCATTGTTTTGCCTCACTTTGCAATGAATTACTTCCTAAGGCAAAATGGTGTCAGAACACTGACATTGTGTGTGTGTGTGTGTGTGTGTGTGTGTGTGTGTGTGTGTGTGTGTGTGTGTTGGGGGAGGGGTATCTTAACTGAACCACGGACATGGTGTTAACTAGATTAGGATTCTTTGAGACCAGAGAATACAATCCTAATAATCTCCAACAAACTCATGCAGATGTTGTCTGCTGGCCTACAATGTTCCCCGACAAGCCAAATGTACCAGTCTGAACAGGGGGAGAGAACATTCTTGAGACTCCCAGCAATCCCCTGAAGGTACAGCAGGCTGACCTAAAATGTTTGTGTTTGTTCGAGAAGACTAGGACAGTGTGGTCTGGAGTTAAACAGAGAGGATTGTGACCTCACCTCCTGTCTCGCTATCCACCTGTTCCAATATCCAGCGCTGGGTTAGAACAGCTGTGGAGGAGATCACCCATGGTATTTGATTGATGTGCAGGCAAGTGTTCGCTTACAGGCAAGTGGTGAAGCAATCTACTGGAAATCCAGAGGGGTCACACCTCACTGTCACTGTCATCCACGGGTGACAAAATGGGGTTAGGGTGTTAAGAGTGGTGTGTTTATTACAGGGCGCTCCAGAGGGCTGTGTCGTAACAGGAGGACTTTTTCAGCGTGAACTTTACTGGGTGAAATGTCAAAGATATCTGCAAAGGGAATGAGTGTTTAAAAGTTCAAGGCATGAAATACACATGGAGGTGGAAGCTTAATGGTTCAGGGTTGTGTTGGAGCAGAGAAGGTTTATTCCGTGAAGTGAAAGAACCAACATGGATCCCATTCTATACTTAAACACCATGCAGTTCTTCATGCTGAGAGAGGATTTTTCACTCCTGTATATTCATTTTATTCCCGGAGACTAAATTACCAATGAATCCAGTGCAGTTATTCCCAAGTGAAAATGAGTTGCATGGTCACTAATTGGTCATTAAAGGTTTTACTAGGACACAGTGCAGCTTTACAGCAATCCTGTATAGTAACTATGGATAGAATAAGTGACATCAGGTGCATAAAACAACCGTGTTTTCACTGTTATGCATTATGCTAATTGCGTTTATTACAAATTCAACCATAAAACTACCCTGAATTTACTCCTGCATATTCGGAGCAGGTGTTACATTGAAGGGGTCCCAGGGGGGAACGCACCATGTTTCCCTCATATGAGCAGCACGTGGATCTCTGAAACTAATGAAAATGTAAATCATAGCACTGTATAATGATCATTTCAAAAATGGTTCTGTTATCAGACCTGGCGTCTGATATTGGCACCATGTTATGTACAGAATAATGCATCATGTATTTATTATACATTATAGTGTATTTAACGGTGTCCTTTTATCACTTATATCATAGACATGTTCTCATGCTTTTACAGAAATACTCTATATGTACTTATTATATATATTTGGTTTTTTTTTTGAAGATCTCCATCTCCAGATTTAGCATCCATTTGCTGTTATAATAACCTCTATTCCACTTGGATGAGTAGATTTTTGCAGAGTGTCCCTGTGGAGATTTGTGCTCATTCAGCTACAAGGGCATTGGTAAAGTCGATCAGTGTTCCAATTCATCCCAAAGGTTGAGGTCGAAGCTCTAGAGCAGGAGATCTTCCACTCCAACCCATAGAGGTGGCTTTGTGTGCATTAGCATTGTCATGCTGGAACAGGTTTTGGTCTTCTACCTTCTGTGAAATAGCGTCGCCAAAGTCATCCTTTCAATTTGTTTACTTTAAATTTTGTGGTAACAGTTTGGGAAGGAACCAAATATGTCTGGAAATACTCTATGTCTGGATTCCTATTAAACTGATCAGCTGATCAAAACTTATTGACCAATACATTTACATGAATTCCATATTCAGCTGTGGTGCCTTTATATATGGTTTATGGCATCTACATTTATTCATGTTAAACAGCGGTGGACATTAACGTAAATATAATTAATTACGGTACGGTAGCTTTTTTTTATCGTATCTGTACTTTACTGAATTCGGGGACTTTAATTTCACTACATTTCAAAGTCAAATATTGAACTTTTTACTCAACTACACACATAACTGGTCAATCACACAGCAAAACACCAATCAGTGTAGAGTCTTGTGACACAAATAATAATAATAATAATAGGAACATTATAGCTGTAATAAATCAGTACTTAAGTACATTTGAAGGCAAAAACGTTTGTAATTTTGACTCGAGTGAAAGTTTAATTAAACTCGACTACATGGTTTGTGTACTTCATCCACCACTGTCTTTTAAACGTCGTTACACCGTGACGAAAATAAAGAGAGCCGGTAGTGTGTATTAATTATTCTGCTATTGCTCAGTCCAGACACGGTTTGTTTTCTATTACGTAATGAACGCGTGGGTTAATTGAGACCTAAAAGGAATTCATTAGGGATGAGCTAATATTTTTTATTTTCACGCCGCCATCGCAAGGCAGCGGGAAAACGCTGTGTTCTTCTAAAGCAAAGGTGTGATTTGTGGTCACGGCTCCTCTGACTTCATAAGTGTCACTGAGACTTTCCTGGCAGCGAGGCGTGTGTGTGTGTGTGTGTGTGTGTGTGTGTGTGTGTGTGTGTGTGTGTGTGTGTGTGTGTGGTCAGTGTCTAACAGGCATTTGAAGTGTCATCGTTATCCTCGGAGAAGCATGGCTCAGAGATAACGCTACCTATCACATGAACCGAGGCAAAGTGTGGCTGTCATTCTCTCTCTCTCTCTCTCTCTCTCTCTCTCTCTCTCTCCAAACGAGCAGCTCCGGCATTCCTCCTGTCTCAGGTCTCTTCACATGAAGAATTCTGCTGCTTCTTTATTTTGAAAGCATTCGTAGGTTATCAGTCCCTGGATAGGGATAAACCTGAGCGTTCTATACAGCAATACATGTCTCGTAAATATTTATGAGACGGCAAAGTCTTTCAAGAGGAAGAACGTCAATAAAAAGGAAATACGCACACCTTTATAGACGATTTAAAGACACTTTATAGATGCTTTATAGATGCTTTATAGACGCTTGGGCACCAGGGCTTTGACTCAGTGCACCAATGCTGGTCCATTTGAGTGATGAACATATCAACATCAGTCACATGCATGAGCAAGCTCGCACTTTCCTTTCCTCGTGTCTGAGTGTGTGTGTGTGTGTGTGTGTGTGTGTGTGTGTGTGTGTGTGTGTGTGTGTGTGTGTGTGTGTGGGGAGGCTGTACGTATGCCACGCTGCCACGCTGCTCAGTCATCGATCATCACCCAGCACAGTGAGTCACTCCTGCCGCCAAACTGAACAAAAACAGGATGCTGAGTGAGATCCAAAAACAGATCATTACTCAGCAAAGGCAAAAGCCGAACTTTGTTATGATTCATCCAGATTTGTCTTTTCCATCCGATTCGTTCGGTTGCTCCTGAAAGAAAGAGAGAGGGTTTATCCGAAGCAGGTAGGCATGCTCCGAAGCATCGCAGTCGGTCTGCTGCATTGTTAGAGCGTGGGTTTAATTTCACAAAGCACGTTCGAGACGTAATTTCAGCTATTTTTAGGAAAAATGAGTTTACTACAGAATTTGGGGGGGAGGACATAACGAGACAGAGAGAACGAGAGGAGGGGTGAGGGTGGAAGTATAGACGGAGAAGGGGAGTAAGGGAAAGAGGGGACAGGGTGGGGAAAGAGGAAAGAGAAAGACTCTGAGAAAGGGTGGGAGGGAGGAGAAACTTGGAGAGTGAGAGGGCAACGAGTGCATTTTCCATTCAACCAATGCTAAGGCGGGAAGGCACAGGAGCAGGCTGGGGGGTTGGGGGTAAATGGGAGTCTTTTATCTCAAGTTTCCCACATCCTGCTCCCGAGTCTGAACACGGCCACCCAATTTGAAAGAATGCCTGGTATGCGGCCATCTTCCTCATCGCTCGGGTGGTGTGACTGCTATTGTTCGCTGTCTAAATAAAGCTGAAGGGCCACGCACGGGGAAAGAACTTTCAATGCGCCGATTTGAGATTAATGAGGTTTTGTTTTGTTTGCAGATCGTCCTAAACACACTCACGTTAACACACACACACACACACACACACACACACACACACACACACACATATACGGGTCCATACAATCATCAGCATCAGGAGACAGGAAAGTGAGTCAAGTCTGATGTCTGTGGTGATGAAGGGCAACAACTTTTTATCCATATAATAGAGTTAGATCACAACACATACGTGTGCAGAAGTTTGCATCAAAACATAAATATTTAAAACGCTTTACAATATAAAAGATTAAAGCCATCGGATGGAATATGAGCTGATATGAGCCTCGACAACGGGTTCATGGGTTTTCTTCTCGAGGGTTCTTTCTCATGAAGCATTCTGTTGTACAATTTTATTTAATTATATAAGTAGGTCTAAAAATTATAGGGTGAGTTGTACAGAATTGGAATGCACAATACCTTACAATTTTGACGGCTCACTCTTTGTTTACATTTTTAATACTTTTTAATATTATATTTTATGCAGCATAAAAGGGACTGGACCTTAATTTCGTGCAATGACAATAAAGAAATCTATCTATCTATCTATCTATCTATCTATCTATCTATCTATAAATATATATTGAAAAAAATTATATTAATAATTTGCTCCCTTGTCTCCTCGTGACCACGAGGCCACTGTATTATTTTTTTTTTGGCGCGTTTTGATTCCCGCCACGTCGTCTAGCCTGCCCCTCCCCCTCCCCCCCTCCTCCCATTTCTCCTCTATTTTCATATTTGATTGACGTCCGACTACAAAAGCGAGCCTCGCTCCTATTGGCTGATCGAACCGTATGGGCAAACCCGCGAGTGACGTCGTAACCTACGCGCGCTACTATGCGTATAAATATCTCCGCGCCCCGCCTTCACGCTCCCAGAAAGCCGGGTTTGTGTGCGTCTTGTTCGGTGTGGATAATCTCTCCGACATCGCCGTCACCAACCTGCTCGGTCATCAATTATTTCTTTATTATTATCATCATTTGCACTCAAACCGAAGAGACGCTGAAGATTTTTCTATCCGAGTCGCGTTTTATTTAAAAAGGGAAAGAAAAAGCCGCTCTGTTTTTCCCTCTCTTTTTTTTTACCTCAGACAGCGTGGATTCCTGCTCCGGATCTCCTCAGGATTCTGATTGAGGAATATATATATTCATTTATTTATTCGACTTGGGGATTAAATACGATGCTTCTGTCCAAACTGAACACGTTGGCGCACATCTCAGCCGTGGACATGCCCGCGAAGATCCAGCTCCAAGTGCATCCAGGTTAGAGGACGAGCCGCGGGGTGGCTGTGTTTCTCTCTGTCGCCATTACGGCCATGATATGTGTGTGTGTGTGTGCGCGCGCGGCGCGCGTGCGTGTGTGAGAGAGAGAGAGGGGGAGGAATGGAAGGATAGATGGATAGATAGATGGAATAAACGAGCTTTATTTCTTTCACCTGGTTTCCTATACTGAAGTTAGAATGTGTTGTTGTTGTTTCCAGTGAAGGAGAAGGAGCCGTTTGAGAAGGTCTACCAGGTGGGCTCGGTGCTCGGGAGCGGCGGCTTCGGCACGGTCTACACCGGCCTGCGGATATCCGACGGAACTCCGGTGCGTCCCAGATCTTTATTATTATTATTATTATTATTATTACTGCATGATTTACGCGTTTCACGTGTTTTGCACGTGTCTGTTTGACTCACGTGTGTTTTTATTTTGTCTATTTTTCAGGTCGCGATCAAACATGTGGCGAAGGAACGTGTGACCGAATGGGGAGAATTGGTAAATATTTATTTAAATATTATATATGCACAGTGTTTTATGTTTATTTAGGATCATATTGCATTGATTTATAAATTAAGTATTAAATGTTATTTTTTGGTTCTGCTCCTGCAGCCTAATGGCGCGCGCGTGCCCATGGAGATCGTCCTCCTGAAGAAGGTGGGCACGGGTTTCCGTGGTGTGATCAGGATGCTGGATTGGTACGAGCGTCCTGACGCCTTCATCATCGTGATGGAGAGACCGGAGGCGGTGAAGGACCTGTTCGACTTCATCACGGAGAGGGGCGCGCTGCCCGAGGACTTAGCGCGGGGGTTTTTCCGCCAGGTCCTCGAGGCGGTGCGTCACTGCCACTCCAGCGGCGTCGTGCACCGCGACATCAAGGACGAGAACATTCTCATCGACCTGCGCACCGGCGAGCTCAAGCTGATCGACTTCGGCTCGGGGGCGCTCCTCAAGGACACCGTGTACACCGACTTCGACGGTAAGTCGCGCGCGCGTGCACGTATACGCTTTTATACGCATGTAGGGGACAAGACCCGGATCACCTTCAGGATTTAAATAGGGATCATCACGAGCACGTTTGATGTCGCGTTTTATTATTAAAATCTCACACACACACACACACACACACACACACACACACACACGCGTTCAAGCTCCTCCTCGTTCATGTTTCGCTGCGCCCCCTACTGGCGACACGCCGCATTGCTACAACTCAGTTTGTAAACACAAGTCACATGACAACCGGTTTCTCTTCCCGCCCCGCCTCGTGAGCGCGCAGGTTCACCTGGTTAGCGTGCCATAGTAGTGTTTTGTAAACACAGGCACAGAGCACTTCCTGCTCCGAGCCCCGCCCTCCTTTACTATTATTACTGTTTACTCTTTGCAAACAAAAAAAAAACTTGGCTCTTGGTTGTCATTTTGTTTGATTTTAGAGATTAAATTTTTTTTTCTTTCTCCCTCACATGCAGGTACGAGAGTGTACAGCCCTCCAGAGTGGATCAGGTACCACCGGTACCACGGCAGATCTGCGACCGTTTGGTCTCTGGGGATTCTGCTGTACGACATGGTGTGTGGAGACATCCCATTTGAGCAGGATGAAGAAATCGTACGAGGCCAGGTGCTCTTCAGGCGCAGGATCTCGACAGGTAAGAGGCGTCGGCTCGAACGCTTGTTGCGGTCCCTCGTTCGTTATAATTATTTATCCGTCCCTCACTCACACGCTGTCCTCCTGTCTTCCTGCAGAATGCCAGCAGCTCATCAAGTGGTGTCTGTCCCTGCGTCCTGCCGATCGTCCTTCTTTCGAGGACGTTTTCAACCACTCCTGGATGCAGAACACACCAGCACCCCCTACAGACGCAACCGAGATCCGCCTGCACAGTCTGAGCCATGAGGCGGTCACAGTATGCAAGTGACTCACTACTCAGAGACTTGTCACTAAGTCAGTCAGATGACTGGCGACGCCCACCTGCTCGCCCGCCCGCCCGCCCGTGAAACAAACATGGAAAATGAGAAATGTTTGTTTAATTTGGTAAAGGCAGCAAAGGGTGAACCCGGGAAATCCGGGGACGTCAGACGTCCCGCCCCGAGGAACGAAAGGGGCGCCCCGGAGCGAAGTTGCGCAAACTTGAAGCGGTTTCGTGCGACGCCGAAGATGAAAAAGTCGCGAACGGACTGAGAAACTCCGACCCTGGAGGAACGCGAGCTCTCATCCAGTGCCTTCTGTACGAGTGTTGGAAAGAAATACTTGAAATTCTTTAATAGCCACTGTACCACTGCTCCTTATCCAGATGTCACTCTTCTTCTCCTGCTTCCGTCTCCTGCGATCGTGCAGCGAGCAACCAAAACGACCTCAAATAACCTGTGCGGAACGACCGTCATACACCTCCATCTCTCCCTCATCCTAACTTCAACATGACTACCACTCGATACGGACGCACACAGCAATGCAACTACGAGATGTTACTACATATTGTCGCCATTGTGTTGTAAATACGTCGCTGTCTCATGACTCTAAATTCCAACGCAAGGTCTATTGTGTACGTCATATTTATTTGTATATATGTTTGTTTTTGGTTTTTTTGTTTTTTTCTTTAAAGAAATAAGTGGAATTATTTATTTATTTATAGCAACACGAGTCATTCCACACTGAAGGGTCCACAGCCTATTTAAATCTATTTTAGCATATTTAAGAGTTTTTGAAGCAGAGTTGTAGATACTGTACATATCTGTAAATAGATCTTTACAAGCACTTCCATTGTCTGGCGCAAGGAGTATTGAAAAGTCTACTGATTTATTTTATTTTTTTGTGAACGTCTCACGTGAGCGTCTCTGTTCCGAGTCTCTGCTCTGGTTGCATGAATGCACCTCGGGTTTGTTTTTGTTTTTGTTTTTTGTTTGATTTAGCGATTTTTGTATATTGTTTAGGAAGTTATTTTTTTACACGAGTTTCAATAAATATTTTTTTAAAACGCTTAAACCCCTGGTTGGTCCTCGGTTTCTTCTTCTTCTCAGAGTCTCACACGTGGGGGGAGGGAGGGGTGGAGGATCAGACGCAGCATGCTCCACAGAGCAGTGTGTATTTACTGGAATTCCATACGGGGTTGGGATTACGGGTCTTGTCATTTATAATAAATACGGAGCGGTGAGTGATTTACTGGTGCTGGTGGAGGCTTATTGTAAAGGTTAATCCCTAAATCGTGATAATCTCCTATAAAGACCTGCGAGAAGCAGAATTCAGCTTTAATAAAGAGCTACGGTTCGCTCCTTCAAGAGCAGGTTTCTAGAAGATCAACTAATTTTAACACGCATCCTTGTGTTGGAAGAAATCTCCACAAAATCTAGTAGAACATCTTCCCAGAAGAGTGGAGCTTAGTATAAGAGCAAATTAATTCAAAGACTGAACAATGGGTAGATGTTCCACTAGATGTTTGTGTCTTTTGTGAAAATTTGGTGAAATTCTTTCAGTAAGGTTAATGGCAGAGCTTCCTAGCAGGAGATCTTCCACTCCAACCCATGGAAAGCAGATCTTCATGGAGCTGGATTTGTGCATATCGTCATGCTGGAACAATTTTTGTTTCTCCTTGTTCAATCAAAAGCATAACAGTTTGGTGAAGAACCACATACGGCTGAACGAGTCAAGCGTCCCGAAACTTTTCCTTAATGGTTCCACCGGTTTGCTTCAGAAGATCTACAGAGCTCCTCAGATAAAAGAGAGGCTGCTCCTGGCTTTGCTGGAGCACCTTGGAGATATTTATAAATCTTTAAATGTCAGAGTTTGAAAGATCTGCGCTTCACGCTTCTGATTTTTCACATTGACGTGGGAACACGCTCCATTACTGACATGTCACACATGTCATCACCCCTCATCCAGAGAGCTGAACAGCAGCCAGGTGTGTGTGTGTGTGTGTGTGTGTGTGTGTGTGTGTGTGTGTGTGTGTGTGAGTGCTTCTGATCCATGATAACGTCCTGAACAAAATGCTAAATCATGGCTGTTGCATAACCGCTATAAGAACATTCCAGCAGTGAAGCAGGGTTCACGTGAGGAGCTTTTAGAAGTCTATGATGTTTTACTACTCACCTATACGTTCCTCTACTTCCATGCAGAAAAACATTCTTCTCCCACGATGCCCTGAGATGGACCAGTGTCCAGTCCAGGATCGAGCAGTGTTCCAAAGGATTTTATTGGGTGTTACATAATCAGATATTCGTTTTTATTTAAATTAATAAAACAAATAAAACTTCAAAATTACTTTTGCCAACATACACGGATTGATGCCCCGCCCCCTCCCCCTCCCCCTCCCCTCTATTTTTAATAGAATTGTTCTTTTCTTCTCTATTATTAGAATTCCACGGCCTTCGTGTTGCTTGTGTCACGCTGACCTGCGACCCAGATCACAAGCAACAGCAGCGTGGTTTAGGATTTCCATGACATAACGTGGAAAAATAATTAACAATGCACACACACACACACACACACACACACACACACTTGGAGTAGTTACTGGCAAAAATGACCTTCATGAAGTAAGCAGGTTCAGAACAATGTGTCACCTGGGATTAGGTGCACTTTATGACTCATACATATCACACACACACACACACACACACACACACACACACACACACACACACACACACACACACACACACACACAGCTCCTTTGGCATATGACACACCTGTGTAATTGTTCCCACTGGGCTGGAGTTCGCTGGCAATGGCACTAGGACACACTACCTACTGTCCTGATTGTTCATGTACAGTGTGTGTGTGCGTGTGTGTGTGTGTGTGTGTTTGTACTGTGTACTGGGTGTGTGTGTATTGTGTACTGTGTGTGTGTGTTTGTACTGTGTACTGTGCATCTCCGCATGCTTCATTTCTGCAGGCTGCTCCATCGTTAAGGGTGCGACTTCAGCGAGAAGTGAGAAGAGTAACCTTTTACAACGGCCTTTACATAAACACACACACACACACACACACACACACACACACACATGTTTTGTTTGTAGAGAAGGTTGAGAGCTGAGAATATCTAACCTCACCCTGGGGGCGGTGCTTGTTCTTGGGCTCTTAATCCAATCAGGAATCAGATTATTTTCTCAGGTCCTTGAAGATACAGGATTATCGTGGACCCACGAACGTTATATTTGTGTTTTAAATAAATCATACGTATGTTTTATGCTTTAATGTCACCTTGAAATCTACTTGAAGCTACAGCTAATGTTATTGTAATAATATACACTATAATGGACAAAACTATTAGGACCTGAAACCTGAACTTTCCAACCGCAGTAGGTGTTCTTTCAATTCCCTCCACTCTTCTGGGAAGATGTTCCACTAGATTCTAGAGTGTGTGTGTGGAGATTGTGTTTATCAGCCACAAGAGTGTGAAGTCAGGTGGTGATGTAGGTGAGAAGGTGAGGAGGTCTGGAGTGCAGTCAGTGTCCACATCCATCCCAGAGTAGTTCAGTAGGGTTGAGATCAGAGCTCTATAGCAGGAGATCTTCCACTCCAACTTTCCCATGGAGAGCAGATCTTCATGGAGCAGGCTTTGTGCACAGGGGCATTGCCATGCTGGAACAGTGTACACATATACACAAACCTATACAAAAATGTGCCTCCAGCTTTGTAGTAACAGTTTGGAGACATTTATGGTTATTTTTTGTCCTTGAACTAGGAGACCCAAACCTTTTCCAGCATGACACTGCTCCTGTGCATGTAGGAGCTCCATGAAGATCTGCATTACATGTGTTGGGAGATCTCCTGCTATAGAGCTTCAACCCTTTGGAATGGAACCCTAACTGCACCCCTGGACTCTTCTCCTACCCTGACATCAATACCTGACCTGATAGTACTAACACACGTCTGTGTAGGTGAAGGAATCTCCAGGAAATGTAGTGGAACATCTTCACAGAAGAGTGGAGCTCAGTAAATATGGACTAAATGTGTAATGGGAAGTAAAAAAAGTCTTTATTCGGCTCTGGATAGTAATTAGGGAAAGAGACCACTTATTTATTATGGTGTGTGTGTGTGTGTGTGTGTGTGTGTGTGTGTGTGTGTGTGTGTGTGTGTGTGTGTGTGTGTGTGTGAACAGCATCGTGAGAATGAGCTCAGCGTTCGCTTCCACGCTGCTCTTGCGAGGTTTCCAGGGCCATGCGATGCTGTGAGGACTGGAATGCGATCCCGCGCTTGACCCTGGCATTCACTTCATCTCTACCTGCTCACTCTCTTCCTCTCGTCACTGTCCGGCCCTTTGTAAGCAAACACACACACACACACACACACACACACACACACTCCCCTCCGGCTTCCCAGCATTCCCAGCCCTGTGACTCAATTGATTCTCAGCAGCGAGTGCAGATCCGTCACTGGGCATAAAGGTCATCTCGCTCTCACTCATCCAGAACTCAGCTGACTTCACCTTAAAGTTCCTCTCGAATCAACCTCGGGAGCAGATTTCTGAGTTTCACCTCTGACACAAATATCTAGAACGAAATGCTCTGCTTCTAGAATGTATTCGCTACACAGATCAAAGTATGTGGACACCTGACCATAAGATTAGTATGTGCTTCTTTTTGAGCATCTCATCCCTCAATCATTCTCCATTTGCTCTATTAATGAGCTCCACTCTTCTGGGAAGATGGATTTCGTGGAGATTTGTGGAGATTTGTTCAGCCACAAAGGCACTGGTGCTGCTGGGATTCGAACTTTTTATCTTGCCCTGTCAAGTTTTAGTAGGTTGTGAGTTTGAACCCCAAGGAAAATCGATGTTCAAACTCACAACTTTTGGTTGCAGGAGCATGAAATTTTCCGTTCACTTGAACTAGAAGACCTGGCAATTCCAGCACGACAATACCCCTGTGCACAAGTCCAGCTCCATGAACATCTGCTTTACACAGCTTGGAGTGGAAGATCTCCCAGGCCTCCTCACCTCACCTACATCAGTAGATTGTGTGTGCATCATCATGCTGGAACAGGTTTGGGGTTTCCTAGTTCAAGGAACATTTCATGCTTTAAAAACATCCTGAACAACTGTTTGCCTTCACATTATGTGAACCACGTTACACCTGGAAAAGTCAGGTGTCTGAAGTTCATCTTCCTCTCAGGTTGGGAAGAGCCCGAAACCAGTGGCCCCTCGTTTCTCATCGTTCCCAGTGGAAGGTAATATCACAACCCTGCAGAGCAAACACAGCGCTGTGGACAAGCCCTGGTGATTCATCTCTCGGTAAACAACAGACGGCAGAGCTTCAGGAGGAGAAGGTGGAGCCTGGAGGACCCAACCTACTCTGCTCCCTTCCATTGGGGTTAGTCATGGCTGTTTGAGGGACTTGAGAACGAGTTCAGCGTTCGTTCCCATGGGAGCGTGAAGCCGCTGGAGACGTAACCAACGCGGCAAACTGTAATAAACGCTGAGGAAATGAAAGTGTTGGATTAACCCACACCAGTTAACTGTTCAGTGCCAATTTAATCCTGTCCCAACATGCAGAAGTGTGTCTCAAAGGATTCCAGAGGAATTTAGTGTGTGGGTGTGTGAATAGTTTAACTTTAAAAAATGTGGGTTAATTCTCTTTATTTCAAATCAAAGCAGATTTTGTGTTGAGTTACACTTTCATACAGTACGACTTTTTTATGACTGTCCAACATGTAGTGTATAAAAAAGTGTAATAAAATTAGTGGAACTTTTAAATATAAAAATATAAGGATTAAAAAATTTAAAAAAATAAAACATTCATGCTAGAAATAATAATTTTTTATATAGTTTTAGGTGCCAGTCTCGTGTTAATGTGACAGTTGTGCAATTATGCAAAAAAAATAAAATAAATAAAATAAAAAAAAAATTGTGCAAAAGAAGGAAAGGTAGATGGAGAAAGAAGTTCAGGTACTAAGTTCAAAGTGTCTTTTTATTTGTTTATTCGATTGTTTGTTTTTTAAATATTGAATTCTTTTTTTCTAAAAAAAATTTTTCTACTGCAATACAATAATAATAATAATAATAATAATAATAATAATAATAAAGATATAACAATATAATACTTTTTTAAATTTTATTTACGAAATGCTCTTTTTTAAATGGTAAATAATTTTTTTTTCTAAATCATTCATCTAATTCTTCTACATCCATTATAACATTTATTTTAATTATAAATATACATTTACTGCAAAATGTGTATGAAAATGCACAAAAAAAATAAAAAATTTTCAGGCATTTGCATTAAATTTTATCCCAAACAATTTTTCCTTTGCAAAAGTTCCTCATTTATTATATGAATGAAAAGTAATGAACACAAACATACACCCACCCACACACACACACACACACACACACACACACACACACACACACACACACCCACACACACACACACACCTGTACCGAGGCCTCCTGGTTTCCCATCAACCCCGCCTCCTCCCTGCTGCTTTCCCGTAAAGCCATTAAACACTTCCTCATTCCGCCGCGGCTGATGTGTCCACATGCAACATGCATGCACTCGCTTTTGCTTCCCTTTCTCCACACACACACACACACACACACACACACACACACACACACACACACACACACACACGTGCACACACAGCTTTCAGGTGGCCCCTTAACACAGATTACTCGCAGCATGTGTATTGATTGGTTATTGCACTACATAAACGGTCCTCACTTTTCTAAAATGAGAAACAAAACTTTGCACTTGTTCGGGTTCTTCTGCCCGTCTCTAGGTTCTCATGCATGCTCCTGGGGTGTTGCTTAAGGTAAAAAAAAATTTGCATGCATTCCTGAGTCCTGAATGTCGTAATCTGGAGCATCGGTATTTCATAACGTAAGAATCTTGAGTCAGAGATGTGTTGTGTCCTGTCGAGAGGAGTAGCTTCACTCTGCTTACGGGCAATGAAGGGCAGCACGAGAGTGACTTCCTGTCTGTCCTCAGAGGCACCAGTGCAGATCAGGAACACGAGAGGTTGTCCGAAAGCTTGGCATGCGCAGAACACGTCTTGTGTTAGTAAACAGAGAGAGGGTTACGTGACCCGGACGGTATTCCTGATAAGCGGATTTAGCCACTAACCTCTCGGCTCTCCGTCCCAGAAAACCAGATCACACTGAATTTAGGGCAGGTGATACTCGAGGCCAACCGGCTCAGGTGTGTCTCACAAGAACCTGAAACTAGAATGAAATTTCTTAGTGCCAAATTAAATCCATTTTCATTCCTGAGCTCCGTTTACTGCCGTGTTCTCCATGTTCTCAAACTGTTCTATTCTCTCATAAAACATGATCATAAACCTACAGGTAGTTAAAGAAATCTACCCCTAGGTGTCAAATCCAGGGTGCTGCAAAATTCCAGGAATTTTCAAGAGTGGAAACTTTTCATGGGAATTAACAGGAATTAATGGGAATAAAATCTTGAGGGATCATTTTAATGCAGTTTCAGTTGAATTCCTACCTGCGGATTCATTAATCACAACTGCAGGGTTACTGAGGCCACGCCCCCTACAGGCAATGTGCATTATTTCTACAATCCTGCACACATAATATCTCCATCTTGGTAAGTCTTTACATAATTTACATAAATATTACATGAATTTCCCGAATTTCCCCAAATGTCCTATAAAACTCCTATAAATTCCCATAGATTCCTGGCAAGTTTCCAACTTGAAAATTTTCCAAAATACCTCAGATGAAGTTCACATGAAAAGTTTCTGGAAATGTACCAGAAATTGTCCATCCCTGTGCAGCCCCAGTCTACTCCTGCCATGCATCTTCTCTGGAGTAAAACTGGAAACTTCTTGATTTTAGAAGAAAATCACCGTCACAGCTGCAGCCTGATTTCATCCTACACTTCAGTTACTCAGGTTTAGCCTGGTTCAGGTTTCCTCTGAGTTCTCTAGTTTTCTTCTACCTCACAAAAGCATGACTGTAGGTCCCTATCAGGTGATGGTTCCACAGGATGATGGCTTTGACTGTTTTCAGGTAGGAGTAATTAAGCACCTTGTGTAATGATGCACATGTTTAATTTAATACCAGCTTCAATTCCAAAGACTCATTTTACAAAATAGTGCAATTCAGTAAGTGTCTCACCTCCAGTTCACTGATAGTCGTGTGTGACAGTCATATGAGCTCATCCAGGTCATTACTCACACTGAGGGCAAACTGCCAAAGCTGATCTGAGATCATGGACCCAAGGCAGGGATTACAATACGTCTAGATCTTAGATAGAATCACTTTTTACATTCTCCCTGGTTTATATCTCTCCTGTGTGTGTGTGTGTGTGTGTGTGTGTGTGTGTGGTGTAGAACAGTTTGGATGCATCGTTGTGAAGATGCAGGAATCTGACCTTCTGCAGTCAGTGTTTAGAAACATGTCCACAGCCGTACAGATATAATCATGGCTTTATAAACATCTGCATAGCCATAAGACTTATCATCATAATAATCATGGCTCTATAAACATCTGCATAGCCATATAGATATTCTCATGGCTGAATAAATTCCTCATGTAAGTTTAGGTGTCTTCATGGCTTTATAAACATCCTCACAGCCTTATATGTATTCACATGGCTTTATAGACACTTTCATGGTATTATAAAAATCATCATGGTCTTATAAACATCTTCATGGTCTTATAAACATCCTCATGGTCTTATAAACATCCTTATGGTCTTATAAACATCTTCCTGGTCTTATAAACATCCTCATGGTCTTATAAACATCTTCATGGTCTTATAAGCATCCTCATGGTCTTATAAACATCCTCATGGTCTTATAAACATTCTTATGGTCTTATGAACATCCTCTTGAAGGTTTGAACATCCTAATGGTCTTATAAACATCCTCATGACCTTATAGATGTCCTTATTGTTTTTTGGACTTATAAACTTTCTCATTACTTTTTAGTCATAATTACAGCCCTATAAACATCCATGTGGACACCCTTTTTTCTGTGTCCTCATGATATCTGTGAAAGATCTGTATGGTCTTATACACCTCCTCATGGTCTTATAGACATCCTTAAAAACTTGTTCATGGTCATATGGAGGTTCTTATGGGCTAATAACCATCATCATAGACGTTCTGACATGTTCTGACAGTGAGAAGATTTCAATGCTTCAGATACTGTAATCTGCACTTGTATTATTTATACACACTGTAATGACTGTTACTGCTGGACTGAGAATGATCTAATATTCACTACCACCTACAACCATCCCATTTTACTGATGGACGGGGAAGAGGGATAGATAGAGCTTATGAACTGTGTATGTTGTAGGTGTACCTGATAAACCAGCCAATGAGAACATGCTACACTGATCCACAACCAATCATAGGAACTTTTAGCGTTTTCTAATCCTTTATTAAAGTCTGCTGGTTTGATGTTAAAACCAAAACGCTCCGTTGGTACCAAACGATTTGTAATGTAATGACAACAGCCCACGTGACCAGACGAGAACGGAAACGTCCAAGATGGAGAGATAACAGAACGAACTGAGAAGCCTATCCACAGGAAGGATGAACGCTGTGGCTCAGAGATGGTCCACTGCGCAAGTGCTGAGATTTGTATTGAGTGGGAGACTGGAAAGGAATGTGCTTGTGAGTTCTTACGAAATGTCATTGTAGGTGTGTGTGTGTGTGTGTGTGTGTGTGTGTGTGTGTGTGTGTGTGTGTGTGTGTGTTAGGACTTCAGTAAGGCGTGTCACCTTAATCTTGGATCAACACTGAGCCACATTCCAAACTCTTGCACACGAGTTTCCTGTTTCAGTTGTAAAGAAATGAAATCTACAAATCAGCAGGTTCTCAGTTTCACTTTTTCCTCTAACGTTTATTATTGTCTCCATTCTCGCTTTGAAAATGGAAACGTTTCAGACGGCCGATTAAATCAAACACTTTATATACACTTCAAAGACTTTAAAGTATTGGCACACTTGACCTTCTCAGCCATTCCTTTCCAAACTGTTATTGTGTCGGACGTCTGTGGACGCAGCAGGGGTGTAAAGTATTTGAGTAAATGTTCTTGATTATTGTACTTAAGGAATTAAGAAGATGTTGAGATGTTCGTTGGGAGTGATGACGATGGACAGGATTAGAAATGAGTTTATTAGAGGGACAGCACATGTAGGACGTTCCATCTGAGAACCATCTGAGATTGAGATGGTTTGGACATGTTCAGAGGAGGAACATGGGGTATATCAGTAGGAGAATGCTGAGGATGGAGCCACCAGGAAGAAGGAAAAGAGGACCAAGGAGGAGGTTGATGGATGTGGTGAGGGAAGACATGCAGGTAGTTGGTGTGAAAGAGGCAGATGTAGAGGACAGGGGGGTGTGGAGATGGATGTGTCTTGGTGTCGAGGACTTGTGCATCTTCAGCCTTCGTTCAATACGAGTCAAATACTCAAGTAGGGTTCAAATTGGTTACTTTTACTCAAGTAGGATTTTCAGGTTCTGTTTACACTTCTGGAGAATGACATTTTCCCTTCACTTGAACTACGAGACCCAAAGCCAGCTCCATGAAGATCTGCTTTACATGGGTTGGAAGAACTCCAACTCTGAACAACATGGATGAATGTGAACGCTGACTGCACCCCAGACCTTCTCACCTTCTCACCAAAATCAGTACCCGACTTTACTAACACCTTGTACCTAAATGAATTTTCTAAAATCTCCACAAAATCTAGTGGAACATCTTTTCCAGAAAAGTGGAGGTCATCAAAATGAGACTAAATATGGAATGAGAAGAACATACTAATCTTATGCTCAAAATCATCTCCAAAACAAGTTGTTCCCACACCAACCCTCAATACTCAGAAAGTCGTGTTACTGATAAACAGAGAGGCACAAAGTCCTCTGTCTCTGAAACATTCCTTCGGCAGAAAACGTGAAACTGAGAGGCTTTTTACATCAAACTACTGAGTTTTATTGCGTATAGAAATAAAGAACATCTTCAACGTCCTTCACAAAAGAGCCAGACAGATCTAATGACCAGTTCATTGAGCAATGTTCTTCCTAACTAGATAAGCTTTGCTGTATTACCAAAAGTTTGTGGACCTGCCCATGAGATTCACATGTGCTTTTTAAACACCCAAATTTCCAAACATTTTGTGGTTCTTCACCAAACTGTTATCACAAAGTCGATTGTTTAGGAAGAGACCTAAAGCTTTTGCATGAAGATCTGCTTTCCATGGGTTGAAGTGGAAGATCTCCTGCTATAGAACTCTGACCTCAACCCTATTTAACATGAATGAATGTGAATACTGAGTGCACCCCAGACCTCCTCACCTCACCTGCGAGATGATATCAAAAAAGCTTATCAGGAAGTACATTATTTATCTACATTTCCACACTTTCACCTTCAAAATATTCCTCCTGCACAGCAATACAGCTCCCAGTGATCTTCTGGAACGTGTCCTGGAAGTCCTCCTGATATTTGTGCCAGATCTCCACAACGGTGTCAAAACGGCGAGCCGCATCTTCAGCTTCAGGAAGAGGGCGAATTTTACAGGAGCCAAATCTGGTGAGTAGTGTGGGTGTGGAAGTGAGAACATGTTGTTTCCCAGAGAGAAACTCACAGCACCAGTTGAACAGTTCCAGATCTACACAGGACGATGTCTTTTGGCACACTGACTTATGAAGATCGGTGCTTCCTGTGATTGTGCGTGCTGCCACGTGCTGCCATCTGTTGGTGTGTTACAAAACTATTTTCGGAACTTTTTGGTATCACCTCGTACATCAGTACTGGTCTTAGACTGAATAAATCTCCACAAAATCCGGTGGAAATGTGAAATTGGATGTCCAATGTCTTTTGGGGGGTCTTTTTTAGGGAGACCAATTTCTACCACCTTCTTCTGCTCCATGGACCATCTCAATCAACTATGTTCAACCTTCAAGTTAAAGCTATAGTGTATTAGACGGCTCAGATAATAAACATGGAGCCGTGTTTTGGTTTATCCGATTTCATTTTCCAAGAACGTTCGAGTGAGTGTAAGTGTACACATGGTCTTTGAAGGCCCAGCACTTTCGTCGCTGACTCACTTCCTTCCAGCCGTGACAGTTCTTCCTGTGTTTCCTCACCAATCTGCCATTTGCGAAAGCTGCCAAAGCCGCTCGTGTAAACCGGGCACCTGGCAGCACCGATGATCTACCCACGTCCTGAAGAAACTCCATTCACACCCTTGTTTCTGCTCTCGTCTTGTCTGGACCGTGGGCGGCTCATGCAGTCACTCCGTGTCCTTGGCATGGAGCTTTTGTATTAACACTCAGCATGGAGGAGGACAGCAACGTGACAGACCTTGAGCTATAACTGGATGCTGGTTTCTGAGCAAAGTACAGCCTCGATTCAGCTTCATTCAGCGATGCACTGAATCAATTTGCACACACACACACACACACACACACACACACACACACACACACACACACACACACACACACACACACACAGGATTTTTGTTGTTTTCTTTATAAATATAATTACAGAAAAATGTCTATATTGAATCCCATTTTTGACTGTTCCGTCTGACATTTTTCTCCACTGGAATATAAACGTGGGGCAGCAGGATACCTGCCCCAGTGGATATTTATTAAATTAAATTACATTTATTGTTGCAGTACCTATTTTTGACCAGTAGGTAAAACAATAACTCAAATTAAGTCACATTTTCAGTTTAGTCGTCTTCACCACCAGTTTCTACCACCCACTTCTACTGCAACCAACCGGGACAAACCAGATCAAGTTCAAGGGTCAGAGCCAAACATTTTACCCCAAAGACCACTATATGGGCAAAAGTGTGAGGACATCTAACCATAAGATTGGTATGTACTTCTTTTTGAACATTCCATTCCACATTAATTTCCCAAATGCTGCTTCCATTCCCATTATAAGCTCCACTCTTCTGGGAAGATGTTCCACTAGATTTTGTGGAGATTCATTCAGACTCAAGTGTGTTAGTAAAGTCAGTGATGTAGGTAAGAAGGTGAGGAGGTTCTGGGGTGCAGTCAGCATTCACATTCATTATGTTTAGTAGGGTTTGCTCTAGAGTGGGAGATCTTTCACTCCAACCCATGGAAGGCAGATCTTCATGGAGCTGGTTTGTGCACTCTCCTGGTTTAAGTGAAACGGAAAATTTCATGCTGCATCCAAAGTCATTCAATACAACAGCTCGGTGAAGAACCAGGTGCGTTTGGAAAAGCCCGTTATAGTTTCTCCAGACAGTCTCGTCTCAGAGAGCAGACACAGACGTAACCCCCCCCCCTCCCCCCGCCCACACAGACTATTCTAAACGTAGAAGAAAAGTAGAAGTTTTTTTTTTTTTTTTTTTTTTTTTTTTTTTTTTTAAGTGACTCCAATAACAGTTGAGCAACAATTCCAATGAAATGTTTTGTTTTTTTCGTCTCGATCCGTTACAACGAACCGAAGTGCTGTGGGAATTTCAGAGGAATCTTCAAACGCTGTGTTTTAGGAACCTCCTCATTTGCTTGGAGGAATTTCTAGTCTCCAAAAA
>MU551545.1:527602-550102 GCA_024362625.1 Silurus asotus | reverse complement strand
TATTTAAAATTTCTGTAGCCATGTGGGACACATGAGGGTCTCTAACAGAAGAACTAGTGTGAGACGGAGAACAGAGGAGAAGATGTGATCAGAATATCGTCTGGACTGCGGCTCATTGGAAGCGACTTCACCGTACACAAGACGCTGAGACGAAGCTCACGTCTGGAGTGATATCTATCATGGAACCACCTGCTCAGTCACTGCACCTCAATCCTGCTGAACTGCTCTGAGATGAAGAAGAACACCACCATCTAGTGAAGAACATCTCTGGAGAGTTTTATAAGAGGTACGGTGTTGGATGTTTGAAGAAAGGAGCGTGTGAAGATGTTCTTCATGCTAATGGAGGATTTTTTGTCTCTCAAAAACCACAAAAGTACAACATTTTATCATTTCTATATGAGATGTGTATGTGGAAGCAACCTTTCCTCTATTAGATCCATAAACAGAGCAGACTGGACTGAACCCTGCACCTGCTCACACGTTAAACCGCTCCAGAAGAGGAAAGTCCCGCCTCTTCGAGCAAAGCTGCTCTCCTATTGGTTGGCTCGGCTGCACCTGTTTGCTGTTGTATCCAATCACAGCTCGACGGGCTGCCGTTCCAAGATGGCGGCGTCCATCTCGAGGTATCCTCCTGTCACTTTGTGTTGACCAAAACATCAGGACAGAGGCGATTAAACAGCGTTGGATGGTTGAACTTCACCCTGAAAAGAGTCGAGTTTAGATCGGGCTCAGCTGCACGAAGCATGTCTTCACCCTGAAGGAACTGTGTTGATGTTTGTTTAGGGAAGACGCGGTTCTGCAGCCATGGCCGCCGACAATAAAATCCATTTCTGGAGGAGGAACACGAAGGGTCCCGGAAGGTGAGCTGAATAAACCCCTTTAAATAGCATTCAATATGAACAAAATTTCAGCAATGAATTATTGTATGATCTGTTTAACATCTAATGAGTGCGTCTCTCCTCTACCCACACTTTAATCCAAGCTCAGTTCCTCACCCTCAAATAACTTTCATATAGAATCCTATTTCTCAGAATTAAGATCCAAACCCACAATCATCTGCACACCATTTCTCTGCTGTTTAGACTGTAGGAACGGTATACACCTCAACCCACGTGTCTCCATGGCACCAGAAACAACCTCACGTGCACTCAGTGGGCACTTTGTGGGTCTACAGTTGAACCCACGTGTCATAAATCATGTATGAGCAGGTATTAGGTGGGTGGTACGAGTGTATCAGGTGCATACAGGAGGTTCCTGGAGTTAATAAAAAGTGATCCTGTGGTCACTGGACACCAAACAAACTTAAACGATCGCCACTTACCAGATGTTACTGTGCACCAGATGTTCAATGGAACATGATATGTGCACCAGACGTCCATAAGAGAGCTCCAGCTCAATACATGTGCTCATACATGGTGTTCACGACAGTGAGAATCCCTGACCTCCGGTTATTAATGACAGACGGAATGGGACGAATGCAACCAGAATAAAAAGGAGATTGTGTCGTAAATCTGGTTCTGTAGTCCAAGTTATGGTCACTGGGTGCTCACTGAGACCTTCAAAACCCACAGATGGGTTTCTTCTAACAGCTAAAGTTCCCTCATGTTCTCCACCATGTTTCATGAGTTTGACTATTAAGTATTGACTATTTGACGCTGTATCTGTGATGGTATGGTGGTGCATTAACATCTGTGGAATGGGCTGCTTGCACAATTGGAAATTCTCCATCAATGCTAAACGTTATATCCAGGTTTTTAGAAATGTTTCCATCCGGAAAACGTTTTTCAGAGAAATCCTTGCAGGTTTGAGCAGGACAATGCTGAAACGTGCCTGCAGTCGTGAACTTTCACCATCTGAAAACATTTGGCGCGTCATAAAACAAAAAACACAACAAAGGAAACCCAGAACTGTTGAGCAGCTACAATCCTGTATCAGGCACATATGGAACAACATTCCTCTCCCAAAACTTCAACGACTGCTCTCCTTAGTTTCCAGATGCATACGGACAGATGTGATGCTACACAGTTGAAGCCATCTAGGGGCATTTTCCCTCAAAATGGAATTTATTGAATTTTTATTGAAATTCTGCACAGTAGCTCAACTTTCTTTGGTATTTGGGGTGGAAGAACATGGGGCTTTGCTGTGCCTCTTGTAAAACTCTCCACAGATGTTCTTCAGAGCAGTTCAGTAGGATTTAGGTGAGGTGACTGGGCAGGTCGTTTCATGATGCATGGAAAAATAGCTTCATAGAAACAAAAGGAAACTTGTGCAAGTGCCTTAAAATCATAAAACTCAGTGTTTCCACACTTAGACACATAATCTGTCTTGTTCTTTCCTGTGGTTCTTCCACTTCTTACTGATTTGATGATGTTTCCTCTTTTTGAAACTGACCTGTACGGCGAATCCGATGCCGAATCACGACCGGATGAAGCGTTATAACCCTCTAGCGAATCACTGCGCCACTTCCTGCGGTTATAAAATCAATGACTTGCTTAAAAACGTGTGAGATTTCGGCATTGCGGGTTTCTGTTGTCTTCTTCAAAAACAGGAAGTCCTAACTGTCGACAACAAGTAGACAATCTTAGGATCTTAGGTACTTCCCTATAAGTGACAGGAAACACTCAGTGTGTGTGTTTTTTTATAGAAACCCCCCGTTTCATTGAGCAACCTTCTTGTGAAATGTGATATTTCAGCAGGATTAGGTTTAAGTCTCGGTTTCGGCAGCTGGACTTGTATTAGCTTGAAGAAATGTTACTACAAAGGTCTTATTAGTGCGGCTCACGCTGTGTTACAGATACACAACGCCCTTCAGGTGAACGTCATGACGTACAGGCGGCCTCAGGAGCGACTGGAGTTAATCTCACCAGAGCTCTCGGGTGTTCTGAAGTGTGTGGGTGGTGGATCTCTAACAAACTGGTTTTTTTTTGTTCCTCCCTCCGTCACGCCTGTTAGTTGTCGTTTCGTTTTTCTGTTATGGTGAAAGGCACAGTTCAGTTCTGCTCTGATACACTGTGTAGGACTTCACCTCTGAAAGTTGTACTTCATGCACTGATGGGAACATCAGAACACTCAATATTTATCCTGTAGATTTTCTGATTAACCAGACATCATTACATCATCCAGGACCTCAATATACATAATGCTACTTATAACTTCATTAAACGACGTGCGATCTCTAAACATCATGGAAGATTTTGCACTAGATTTTATGGAGAATTTTGCTTATTCAGCGTTACGAGGGTGTCGGTAAAGAGGTCTATCAGAGGACTTTACCGATTCCGATAGTTTGGATCACGGATTGATCAACCCATAGTTTTTAAAATGGATACAGGAATAAAAACAAACCAACACTCCATGTAAAAAACTTTATTACAAACAAAAAAAATTAACGGTACAGAATCATTAAAAAATGTGCATTAATTTATAAATGTAATTATATGATTCATAAGTTTTCAATAATAAATAGAATAAAGCGCTCTCTTTGCATCGCACAGTCTCACGTGTAAAAACAAACAAAAACAGTGATTGGCCTCTAGAGGCCGCTCTCGTAATTGCAGCAGAACGTAAGCCGGAAAAACTATCGTTATGGATATTTGCTGATAATTTCATCAATCAACTATCAGTGCAGATGAATCTGCAAACCCGATGAATCTGTCGACCGCTCGTACTACTGATGGAGTAGAGACGATGAAGCCTGGGGAGCAAAAACATGTTCCTTAGGTTTAAAGATCTACAGAATTAGATCTTCAAGGCCTCTGATATCCTGCAAGGACACTCGGGACAACACCCATGACATTTTACCACAACCGGTTTTGCAGCAGACGAACAAGCGATGAGCTGAAAGACCTTGAAGGTGTGACATGTTTAAGTGCAATGTAGGAGATCTCTGTTCTAGCTGCAGGGCAACTAGTGAGGAGCTGATGCAATGCCTGACCATGTGACGGCGGATCTCTGATTCGTAATTGGTCAAGGGGGAGTTTGTGGACCTGGAATGTGAAATGTGACACTCTGAGCTTCAGCTGTGTAGATTGGCATGGTGGGCATTGGTACCCAAACCTGTTCCAGCATGGCAATGCTCTTGTGCACAAAGCCAGCTCCATGAAGATCTGCTTTACATGGTGTGGAGTTTCATGCTGACTGCACCCCTGGAATCTTCTGGAACCCACAAATCTCCAAGTCAAACCTACTCTGAGGGTCAAGAGCATGTGAGATGAGAAGTGACTTCTGAGATCACTTCTCCCTCAAGCTTTCTTTCACACGTCCTATAAGTGCGTATTTATCCGACAGGAAGATTCTGTGTGAAAGGGTGATGTGAGGACATTCAGGCCACCAATGGGAAAAAAATCCCTAATTACGTCCGTTAGCGCCGTTTAGCTTTATATTTGACGAGTCCATCTGCTCCGAGAGGCGTGAGCTCCTGCCACCTGGGTACTTCAGTAGATTAGGAAATGAAAGTCATTTATATTGTAATTATTACATTAATCCATGGCAAATGGTCCGTTAGTGTACAGCCATAACCCTAAAATGATGTGTGTGTGTGTGTGTGTGTGTGTGTGTGCATATTGAACAGGATCGATGAGTACCATCTGATGAAGATAACATTTTACAGCTCAGTTTGCCTCCTCAGGAAGTCTCTGATTTGCCCCCATTGACGCACTTGGAGGTTTATTAATCTTTGTGTTCTTAAAGATGTTTAGCTCTCAATGACCTGAACCTGAACAACGTGTCCTTTAGCGGTGCTGTTTTGTGTCCTTGTGCCGACTCAGCATGACCTCTGCTGTAATAACAGGCAACGATGCAGCGATAATCTTCTTGAGGCCGAAGTCCAAACCATTCGCTCGTGTTTGTAAGATACGGAGTAATCTTGGTTTTGGACCTGCGTCGTTTTCGTCTCTTTTTTTGAAACGTCTGAAAAAATACAAATTGCACAGCATTTTCTTAAAACGTCTCTACTGTTATTTATAAATGATGATAAACATTGCATGGCTTTAGAATTGCAGTTTTAATAAAATGCTGTGCAATAAATATTTTGTTTGGTGTCTTACAATATTGTCTTAAAAATCTGTAGGGAATCTGCATGTTTAAGTCTGGAAAAGTCCGGAATTTTAGAATTCAGTATTTGCAGGAACTCTGCCTCTGTGGTTGTCATTTCTGGTGCAGGAGACCAGATAGCCTCTGTGCTTTAATTCTAGCAAAGGGGGGCGTGGCCTCGGTGCGTTAGTTTCAGTGAAGGGGGCGTGGCCTCTTTGCCTCAGAACAAGTAAAGTAGGTGTGGCCTCTGTATTTGTCAGCTACAGTGAAGAAGGTTTGTGGTTTTCATTTCCAGTGATTGAGAAGGCGAGGAGGTGTGGTCTCTCTGTCTCAGACCCAGTAAAGAAGGTGTGGTCTTTCTGCCTCAGACCCTGTGAAGGTGTGGTCTCTCTGCCTCAGACCCAGTAAAGGAGGTGTGGTCTCTCTAACTTAGACCCAGGGAAGGAGGTGTGGTCTCTCTGTCTCAGACCCAGTGAAGGAGGTGTGGTCTCTCTGCCTCAGACCCAGTGAAGGAGGTGTGGTCTCTCTGCCTCAGACCCAGTGAAGAAGCTGTGGTCTCTCTGCATCAGACCCAGTGAAGGAGCTGTGGTCTCTCTGCCTCAGACCCAGTAAAGGAGCTGTGGTCTCTCTGCCTCAGACCCAGTAAAGGAGCTGTGGTCTCTCTGCCTCAGACCCAGTAAAGGAGGTGTGGTCTCTCTGCCTCAGACCCAGTGAAGGAGGTGTGGTCTCTCTGCCTCAGACCCAGTAAAGGAGGTGTGGTCTCTCTGCCTCAGACCCAGTAAAGGAGGTGTGGTCTCTCTGCCTTAGACCCAGTAAAGGAGCTGTGGTCTCTCTGCCTCAGACCCAGTGAAGGAGGTGTGGTCTCTCTGCCTCAGTCCCAGTGAAGGAGCTGTGGTCTCTGTGATTATTAATTCTAGTGAAGGAAAAGGCGTGGCCTTTGTACGTGTCTGTACGTGTGAGAGTGGACATGTAGCTTGAGTAGGTGTAGCCACGGTATTTGTGAAAGAGAAGGTATTCTTGGTTTAGATATTTTTTCAATATAACTTTCATACTTTGGACTTTTAACGCTCATAGACGGGTGAAGAAAACAAGCATGTTTATAATTCACACAGCAGTGAGACGTCAAAGGCGTGGCCTTTGTACGTGTCTGTACGTGTGAGAGTGGACATGTAGCTTGAGTAGGTGTAGCCACGGTATTTGTGAAAGAGAAGGTATTCTTGGTTTAGATATTTTTTCAATATAACTTTCATACTTTGGACTTTTAACGCTCATAGACGGGTGAAGAAAACAAGCATGTTTATAATTCACACAGCAGTGAGACGTCTCTCTTTCTCTCTCTCTCTCTCTCTCTCTCTCTCTCTCTCTCTCTCTCTCTCTTTCTCTCTTGGCCTTATTTGCTCTTTCTCTTAGTCTGCAGCCCATCTACGGGGCGCGGTACCCTCCTGTGGACCCCCGGGTACTCTGTTCGTAAGTGCAGCCGCCTGCATGAATAATGACCCCTCAGTGGATGACTGACTTCTTTAACCTCGTTGTTTTCATTCGTTACTGTTCCTGTTTGTTGCCCATTGTCCCTAAATATCCGAGTCGTTACCCCTCCCCCCATTTTTTTGATTAAACAGTAGGTTTTTGATTCGTTTAAAATTCTCACACTTTTTTTTTTCCCCCCCAAACGATCAGGTTGCTAAAAGACACTCCAAAGACACACGCCGTGAGCGTCAGATCGAAGAAGCCGGCTACGTTCCATGAGTTTGCACGGAGCACCAACGATGCCTGGGACATCGACGACGAGGAGGACGATGGCGGTTTCTTCACTGCGACGCATTCCACTCCTGTTCCCGTGCAGTCACACCCCTCAGGTGAAGCACCTCGTCTGAAAGAGGCCAGTCGTTTGACAGATACAGAACCAGAGCCCCGCTCAGGGGACAGAGCGCAACCAGGAAGCACAGAAATCTCCCAGGAGCACCTGAACACTGACAGCGAGTTGTGTAATGGCAGGGTGGTGAAGTCCAGCAGTGACGTCCAGCTGAACAGCAACACAGGTATCTTCAGCTTGTCCTGGAATTTCATTATGATTTTTGTTTATGCAGATGGTCCCCGAGTTACGATGGTTCACATCATGTCTTCACTTACCTTTTCTTCAAGTTTCGATTGTGCCATTGTAATACAGTGGTGTGAAAAAGTGTTTGCCCCCCTTCCTGATTTCTTTTTTTTTTTTTTTTTACATGTTTTTACACTTTAATGTTTCAGATCATCAAACTAATTTAAATATTAGTACAAATACTATTGAGGGAAAACAAAATACAAAACTACATAACTCTATGTGAAAAAGTGTTTGCCCCCCTGTTAAAACTGTGGCATTACACCCGAGTTTTTCTCTCACCACACCCAGGCCTGATCACTACCACACCCAGGCCTGATCACTACCACACCACCACACCCAGGCCTGATCACTACCACACCCAGGCCTGATCACTACCACACCTGTTACCATCAAGAAATCTCTTAAATAGGACCTGCCTGACAAAGTGAAGTAGACCAGAAGATCCTTAAAAGCCAGACATCATGCCGAGATCCAAAGAAGTTCAGAAACAGATGAAAGTTATTGAGATCTATCAGTCTGGAAATGGTTCTAAAGCCATTTCTAAAGATTTGGGACTCCAGAGAACCACAGTGAGACTCTCTTTTTCCATTGAGTCAGTCACTACTTGCCCCACCTGCCTGGACTCCACAAGATCTTTGAAGGTGTGCTGTGGTTTGTGGTACCTGCATTTTCTGACACTTTCCAATCAAAGCTAGCATGAACTTTATCAGCAGTTTGTGCTACAGTTGCTCTTCACTGAAACATTGGAACCAGACCAAGTAGGATTCACCAACCACTGCACCCCACAACATCTACTGGTTTGGAGAAGTTCTGACCCAGTCATCCGGCCTTTGTCAAAGCCACTTAGATCCTTATCTCTTGCTTGTTTTTTTTTTTCCTGGCTGTTCCCTTGCTGTCTGATATCTTCCACCCCTTTTCTAGATGTCATGGAAAAGAGAACATCATTGTGGCCAGTCTGAAATTCTGGTTGCCAAACTTTTCATTCCAAGTGCAAGTCATCACTCGGGTGGCACATAACCTGAGAAATCCCATCCCGCCCCTTTAAATCACCCAACATGGATCCAGGTGTCACAGTGGGACGTGTCTTTAAAAAAAGTTCCTCATGTATTCTAGTACACGTCAGTATCCGGCGCCTCCTTCTGTTAACGTGTAACAATACACCGACGGACAAACAGCACCGGAGAAGAACAGAGTGTGAAAATGACATTGTGTCGTCTGTTCTCTGAACAATGAGCTGCATTCTGTCATTGTCTGCCAGCCTCGAGACCGGTTAGGGTGGAGTGTGTGTGAATGTGTGTGTGTGTGAATGTGTGTGTGTGTGAATGCGTCCTCTCTTCACATTATTCTCAGTTACACACAAATGCTGAGAAGAAAGGAGTGAAGTATACATCCTGTTTTCTGGAATGAGAGAAACTATTGAGAGAACTAGCAGTGACCTTGGAGGTCATGAATCACCATGACAGAGAAAAGCAAAAGAAAGCATGCACACACACACACACACACACACACACACACACCCACACACACACACAAAATGTGGACGGTTGGGCGGGGTTTGTTTTGTTATCAGTTTTCAGCTGCTTTCAGATGTTTTTGTAGATACAGAAAAAATTTAAACGTCTGTCTGTCTGTCTGTCTGTCTGTCTGTTCATTAATGATAATTATTATATATTTTTTTGTTCTTTATTAACCTTCATTCATGATTTGCTCTTTTAAAAAATTACGTTTATTCACTCAAAGCAACCACAAACAAACAATTAGGTCATTAATACAAGTAAATTTATACCATCATCAGTTTGGGTATCGAACAACTACACTTTTATGTATTTTTGAACTTGATGTCATTGATGTTGAACTTGATATATTTCAATAAATTATCAATTTTAAAACCTCTAAAGTGGAAATGGCAGAAAAGGTTTAAAAAACGCTGGTTTGTATGTAACTATTTGTCTCTCTTTATTTATGTTTAGCGGTCTACCTGTCTGTCTGTCTGTCTGTCTGATCAAGCAGACGAATACAGTCTGTATATATCTAGCTGTCTGTCTGTCTGTCTGTCTGTCTGTCTGTCTGATCAAGCAAACGAATACAGTCTGTATATATCTAGCTGTCTGTCTATAGTAAAGGACGAGCGATTAACCAGGCGATTGTGCTGTAAATTAGGCAGATTATTAGACAGGTGCATTTGACACACCAAACCAAGAGAACATATCTCTCCACTACCAGCAGGGGGCAGTAATCTGTATTCCGCATTTTAATAGAGAAACTGGAAGAGCTGAGAACGGATTCATATAGTTTTTTTTTTTTCAATCATATCTGCTAAGCTGCAAAGTAAACAGCAAGAATGACCTTAAGCGTGTTCTGTTGATGTTATTAATCGGAGTTCTTTTAGTTTAGGCTACAGGTCAGCATGGGGACCAAAACCTGCTAACAAGTGCACCGATTGGAGACTTTTGTTTTTTTAATAAATGTTTAATTTAAGCAGCCAAAGAAAAATAAAAAAAACATTTTGGTCGACCTCTAGTCTGTATAGATCTGTTTATCTGTCTGTCTGCTTCAGTATGTCTATTTGTGTCTGTCTGTTTTTATATCTTTTTATATATGTTCTGTTTATCTGTCTGTCTGCATCAGGCTGGTTGTCTGCTTCTGCCTGTCTTTTTATACAGCTGTCTGTCTGTCTGTCTGTCTGCATCAGGCTGGTTGTCTGCTTCTGCCTGTCTTTTTATATGTCTGTCTGTCTCTGTCTGTCTGTCTGTCTGTCTGCCTGCATTAGGTTGGTTGTCTGCTTCTGCCTGTCTTTTTTTACAGCTGTCTGTCTGTCTGTCTGTCTGCATCAGGCTGGTTGTCTGCTTCTGCCTGTCTTTTTATATGTCTGTCTGTCTGTCGGTCTGTCTGTCTCAATGTGCATGTGTATCAGTTTATCTCAAGCTGGTTGTCTGCTTCTGCCTGTCTTTTTATATGTCTGTCTGTCTCTGTCTGTCTGTCTGTCTGTCTGCATTAGGTTGGTTGTCTGCTTCTGCCTGTCTTTTTATATGTCTGTCTGTCGGTCTGTCTGTCTCAATGTGCATGTGTATCAGTTTATCTCAAGCTGGTTGTCTGCTTCTGCCTGTCTGTATCTCTTTATTTATATAGCTATTTCTCCTTTTCTATCGGTCTGTCTATCTTTACTGTATCTGTCAAATATCTGTCTGTCTCAATATCTTTTGCTGGTCTATTTGTCTGTCTGTCTGTCTGTCTGTCTGTCTGTGAATGTGTTTATCTGTTTACTTTTGTCTATCGGTACGTCTCACTGTCTGTGTTAGTCTGTCTTGTCTTTAGTGTCTTCATACAGTCGTGTGTGTGTGTGTGTGTGTGTGTGTGTGTGTGTGTGTGTGGTGTCCAGAACGCAGCACTCTACAGAAGCAGCAGTCCCTCCCCCTGCGTCCCATCATCCCTCTGGTCGCACGCATTTCAGACCAGAATGCATCTGGAGCTCCACCCATGACGGTGCGAGAGAAAACCCGACTGGATAAGTTCAGGCTGCTGCTGGCCAGTTCCAACACCAACCTGGGTGAGTGTGAGAATATTGTGTACATCCCATTCCACATTTAGCCTCGATTTAAATTTACAATATTTAACGGTGAAGGTGAACGGTGTGTATTTATCCCTGATGAGCACCATGGAGACTGTGAGAAGGAAAAACTCCTTTAGATGTTATGAGGAAGAAACCTTAAGAGGAACCAGACTCAAAAGCAGAACCTTATCCTCCTTTGGGTGACATCAAGAGTGCGATTATAGTCTTTAAACACTGCAGAACACTGGAGAGTGAGAACTAACATAAGCACTGGAGTGTGTGATTGAGTGATGTTCTTTCTACAGTCTTTTGTAGTGATAAAACTAGGAGCACTGAGCAACTCATAAAATATCTCAACATCTGAGATCATCACAGATCCAACACCAGCTTCTCCATGCCAGAGCCTTTAAACACTCAAAGAGGTCCAGTGTTCAATCTCTACAGGAAGTGAGATCCAAATGGCACTGGTACGTCTCTAGATGGTTCAGGATGTTTGTGGGCGTCTACTTCTTTAAAGGTCTACAATCTTCATGAGGTGGGACGTGACTGGAGCTGGAGGAACCTCAGGGTGTCTCGGGATGGGGAGAGAAAGAGAAGCAGTGGAGAGGAATTAGCGTAGCTGCTGTTCATGATATTAACAGCACAAGTTGATAATGTGATGTGATCAGATGTTCTGGAGCACAAGGTTATGATGTGATGTGTGTTATGTGTAGAACTCGCTAAAAACATACGTCTTTAATCTACACTTAAACTGGGAGAGTGTGTCTGAGCCCCGAACACTGTCAGGAAGACTGTTCCAGAGTTTAGGAGCTAAATGTGAGAATGTTCTTTAGTGGACTTTGCTATTCTAGGAAGTTCTAGAAGTCCGGAGTTGTCTCCATATGGCTGGAGACGTCAGGTGTCCCAGTACCTCCTTGCATACAGAGTATTGTAGAGTGCTGTATGAGATTGTATAATAAATACACTGAAGCCTCAGTGTCCTAAAAACTCCTCAGACGTCACACCAGTGGATAGACGCAGAAAAACGTTATGGTTCCTGTGCTGTGTCTTTCTTACACAGGACAGGATTCTCGATTCTGTTTGCTTTTAAAATGTTGATTTTTAGACACAAAGGAATTATTGGTTCTGGAGCATAAGGAATAAAAGAATTCGTATTACTTCACAATTCCGTTTCTCCTGTTCCGTAAATCACGAGTTAGGCTTCCTTCAGGAATTCTAACCACAGGAAAATGACTGAAATTTCCAGTTCGAAGTTTGAACCTTTTCTCTCCTTTAGTGCCAAAACAAAAAAACAAACAAAAAACCCTTCTATCTTCGTGATGAACGTGAACTTGGGTGGCGGGTACGCACTGCTGAGATGGTGCTGAAAGAGGAACTGTTATTTTAGTCTTCCTGGGGTCGTGCTGAGCGAGCCTTCTGTTCTCCAAGCACGTCTCAGCGATCAGGCATTTAAACACACCTTGGAGCTGTTGGAACGAGAAAAAAACAAAAAAACAAAACAAAACAATGATGCACACCGACTGTACTGCTTCAATTAAAGGCAAAGGGTGCTTTCATCATGTCTCCAACGTGAAATTCGAAGCGCTACCTCGAGCTCGGGTGTCGAGCTCGCTCATCTCTGGGATGTTCTTTTCTTCTTCTTCACTTTCTTCTTCTACCTTTTTTTATGCACACCTAGTATTGTGTATTCAAGCAAGGTAACAAATTAGGGAGTCTTTTTAAAGCGATCCCAAGCACTCGTCTCGCCGTCTCTTCACAGGTCGTATTCGCGTGACGTCGCACGAGATTATTTTTCTGATCGTTGTAATTCAAAGCCATCAAAAAACAGACACCAACTCAATACGATGGTGAACAAAGGGGAAAAAAAAGCTTTTTCATCTAAATTGGCTGCAATCACCCCGAGGGTCTTGCTGGAATGTGTTTTTTTTTTATTTATTATAAAGATTCCCCTCATGCAGCTCCCGTCTATTAATTAGCTAATTTCATTATTTAATTCACGCACCTGCTGCCGTTGGAGAATAATACACCTCCTCGGAAGAATAAAAAAAAAAAAGTACCCCAAGTGGAATCGAGTGTACTGGCAGATGGTATAACCACCCAGCATGAGAAACGTCCTGCCAAGTTTAAACCACATGAAGGGACTGGACAACATTTGCCTTGACTTTTTCTTTGATCTTGGTAGCCACCAGCTTAGTCCGAGCCTGAAAATGATCGTAAAGATGTAGAACTCTCATATGTGGTCCCATTTTGGCCAAGGAAAATGATTGTTTTATACTCAAGAAAATAAACATTGAATAAAAATATTACATCTATCTATCGAATTGTAGATACGTGCACAATCGTACCTGTTCCCAAACTGAGTGGCCTCGGATAGAGGTAGAGGGGTAAAAAACAAGGTCCCAACTGACACCTAAACAACAAGGCACCAACCAACAAGGTCCTGAACAAGGCCCCAGCCAACAAGGTCCCAACTGACACCCGAACAACAAGGCCCTAACCAACAAAGTCCCAATAGACACCCGAACAACAAGGCCCTAACCAACAACAACAAGGCCCTAGCCAACAAGGTCCCAACTGACACCCGAACAACAAGGCCCCGAACAACAAGGCCCCAACCAACTAGATCCTAAACAACAAGGCCCCAGCCAACAAGGTCCCAACTGACACCTGAACAACAAGGCCCCAACCAACAAGGCCCCAGCCAACTAGGTCCTGAACAACAAGGCCCCAACCAACAAGGCCCCAGCCAACTAGGTCCTGAACAACAAGGCCCCAGGCGACTAGGCCCTGAACAACACTGAACAACAAGGCCCCAGGCGACTAGGCCCTGAACAACAAGGCCCCAGGCGACTAGATCCTGAACAACAAGGCCCCAGGCGACTAGGTCCTGAACAACAAGGCCCCAGGCGACTAGGTCCTGAACAACAAGGCCCCAGGCGACTAGGTCCTAAACAACAAGGCCCCAGCCGACTAGGTCCCGAACAACAAGGTCCCGAACAACAAGGTCCCGAACAACAAGGTCCCGAACAACTAGGTCCCGAACAACAAGGTCCCGAACAACAAGGCTCAGGAAACAAGCAACAAAGAAGGCCCCACCAGGGGCTTATGTAAGAGCTTCAGGTTGTTGCTTATAAACATTAGGCTTTGTCTGTTCCAATTAAGTTCTTGTATTCTGATTGGCTAACTGCGGCCAGCCAGATAACTATGATTGAGACAGGGCTCCACCTATAATAAACAGCACATAAGAGCCAGAGACAGTGAAGCAAATGCACAGGGGTGAAAGAAGCAAAAAGGGAAATACACAACTCATAACAGTAAGCAGAACTTATTACCTTGCATTTTATATGCAACTCTTACAGCTATCTTTAATTAGATAGCTTTATTTAGTTAGCTTAATTTAGTAATGCATTAAGGTTAATAATGAAGTATACTGTATATGTTTGCTTCACCTGATCAACTCTCATTGATTCAGCTCCCACACAAGCTTTCAGGATGTCAGTCTTAACAATAAGAATAACAATAACAACGCGTTCACCGAGGACAGCTTCACACTTCCTGTTTGCAATATGTTTTTTTCGGCTCTCTTCCACATTCAGAGCGAACCGTCTGTGAATAAAATGAGCTCGGTATCTCAGCCTGCTGGATGTCTTCTGGCTTTAGATTGCAGACATGTAAATTACTCCTTGCTGTATGTTAATTATGCTATAATACACATTGCTGATTGAATGTCGTGTGTTCGGACAGAGGACTTGCGGAAGCACAGCTGGTCAGGGATCCCGCGAGAAGTTCGCCCGATCACCTGGAGGCTTCTCTCAGTAAGTTTACTGCTGTATCACTAACACCATTCCTCACTCTCATCGGGCAGAAGATGAGTTTTTAACACGTTATTGATTTTATAGTAGCGAATTTACAAGATCTTGTCTGTAACCACGTCCTCCGCAGGATCAGCTCAATGACAACCAAATCTAATCCAATCTAATCTGTGACACACACAACTGCACAGAGTTCGACATGCCGTGAGACGCCGTTCATCACTAAATAAATTAGAATAGAATAAAGAGATGTTAAAGAAAAATGAAATAGGATTAAATATATAAATAAACAAAAAGTTAATTAAAACAACATGGTGGAATAAAAGACAATCAAATAGAAAGTAGAATCTAATCATATATGCATATTTGTTATATAAAATAAATGTAGAATGTTGCAATAAAATTTACAAAAATTAACTAATTCAGGATACATGAAATAATGTTTTATATAATGAATGTAAAATAATAAAAATAATGTTTTTTAAACATGTAATTGTGTATATATTTATATATATGTATATACATTTATAACATTTTTAATTGATCCATATATTAATTTTAATAAAAAAAATAAGTTAAAAATAAAAAAAATTAATAAAATTTAATATTTAAAAAAAGTAACTTTTTTTATTTAGCAGTTGATAAAATAATTTTACTGCGTCTGCATTTTTTTAATAATCACCAACACTGCTAGCTATGTTCGTTATGACCGAAAGAAACATCAATAAATGGCTTAAATAATTAAAATCACAGTGACAAAAACAAACCGAGCTTTTCAAAAGTTTATGGACACCTGATCATGCGATTGCTGTGTTTTTTTATTTTTTTTTGGAAAAATTTCAAATTTAGTCTCCGTTTGCTGTTATCCACTCTTCTGGAAAGATGTTCCACTAGATGTTCAAGGGTTCTAATAGAGTCAGCTGCTGATGTAGTTCAGATCATCTCAAGCAGAGTGTTCAATAGGGGTGAGGGTCAGAACTCGATAGCGGGAGATGTTCCTCTCCAACCCATATGAAGCAGATCTTCAAGGAGCTGGCTTTTGTGCTCAGGGGTATGGTCATGCTGGACCAGGTTTTGCTCTCATAGTTCAAGTGAAGGGAGAATGTCATGCACCAGCATCAGATACAATTGCGTGCCTCCAACTTTTGTGGTGACAGTTACTGGTAGAACCACATGTGACTGGATAAGTTCCAAAAGTTCTGGATATATTTTTTATGGACACTTGTGTGAAAATCCCAGGAGATCTGTAGGTTCTGGAAAACTTTACCCAGCATCTGTTACCAACATCCGTGTCTCGGGTAAAGTCACGGTTAGATCTGCACGCTTTTGTGATTTTATTGCTGGTGCTGTACAGTCGAGAAAACCCTCTGTACTTCATATACAATAGACTTATCAGAACACACACACACTCACACACACACACACACACACACACACATTTCCCCTGTCTGTCTGTGCCGTACGCACACACTGTGTTTATACACTGCTCCAGTCATTTGCATTCTATTTGCGTTTACGCTGGAATTTAATAGCCGTCGCGTAAACGAGCGAGGATGCAAATGAGTGTGGAACGTGAGCGATCATCACACACATGCACACACTCGACGCCTCAGACAAGAGCTGATGGAGTGTTCGCTAAGTGATGCCAAATCATAGTTATTATTCGACCATCTCCATCTCCAGCGAGAAGATAAGTGCAGAGGGGACCAAAAAAAACACAAACAGCTGGAACAACAAAGCACAGAATCGGAGCATCAGTGTGTCAATAAAACACACACACACACACACACACACACACACACACACACACCTGTGTGATGAATGTTAAAAAAATCCTGTCCAGTGGACGGCGGTTGGGGGTCAGCTTCTTCATTCTCCAGACAAGCTTTTTTTTTTTTTTTGCATGGTTTGTTGGGTAAGACTCCGCCCACACAGAGCGCATGAAGGATCATTGATTGGTTTGATGAGGATAAAATCTCGACTGAATACATGAGAGAATTCAGAGTGACCCATGTCCTTCAAGCACTTTTTACGTCCATCATCCATCCATCCATCCATCCATTATTTGTCCATCATCCATTTATCATCCATCACACATTCAACCATTATCTGTCAATCATCCATGTATTATCCATCACACATTCTACCTTCATCCATCCATCCATTTATCTATTATCACACATCCATCATCTGTCACCCATCTGTCAACCCTCCATCATCCATCACACATTCTCCATCCATCTATTTATTCATTCTGTCCATCATCCATCAAACATTCTCCATCCATCCATTTATTTATTATCTGTCCATCATCCATCCTTCATTCTCCATTCATTCATCCATCCATCGTCTGTCTATCATCCATTTATCATTCATCACACATTCTCTGTTCCTCCATCCATTCATCATCCATCATCTGTCACCCATCTGTCAACCCTCCATCATCCATCACTAATTTTCCCATCATCCATCCATTCATTATCTGTCAGTCATCCATCACACATTCATCCATCCATCCATCCATCCATCCATTTTCTCATCATCCAAACACTGGTGTCCTGTATATGGGGGCGGAGTCATCATGAAAGAGACCACACCCATCAGGATAGAAATGTTTCATGCTTATTATAGGAACAAGATTATATACTGATAATGATGTATAACATGAACATCACCTGCCTCGTTTTCTTCTCTGTTTCAGGGCTATCTGCCGGCTAACATGGAACGTAGGGAGCTGGTTCTCCAAAGGAAGCGTGAGGAGTATTTTGGCTTCATCGAGCAGTATTACCACTCCAGAACAGACGAGCACCACAAAGACACCTACCGACAGGTCAGATAATCTTCTGTATTAACTAGAGCTCCGCCCATAGTGGACTTTACTGAGAACTCGGTTGGATCGATTCATAACCGATTCATCAACCGATATCTTTTAAACAGATACTGGATAAAAGCAAACAAACAGAAAAGTCCATGTAGAAAACTACTGAAAATCACTACTACAATAAAACCAGTCCTAAAGCAGAAATTCAGCAGAACTGAGACTTTGCAGACACGTACTTTATTCCCTTCTTATTAGTTTTTATGCGATGAAGCTGCCCTCAGCCCCAAGTGTCTGTCCATCAACCATTCATCATCCAACCATCCATCATCCAACCATCAACCATTCATCATCCAACCATCAACCATTCATCATCCAACCATCAACCATTCATCATCCAACCATCCATCAACTATTCATCATCCAACCATCAACCATTCATCATCCAACCATCCATCATCCATTCATCATCCAACCATCAACCATTCATCATCCAACCATCCATCATCCATCCATCATCCAACAATCCATCAACCATTCATCATCCAACCATCAACCATTCATCATCCAACCATCCATCAACTATTCATCATCCAACCATCAACCATTCATCATCCAACCATCCATCAACTATTCATCATCCAACTATCAACCATTCATCATCCAACCATCCATCATCCATCCATCATCCAACCATCCATCATCCATCCATCATCCAACCATCCATCAACCATTCATCATCCAACCATCAACCATTCATCATCCAACCATCAACCATTCATCATCCATCCATCAACTATTCATCATCCATCCATCTCTCATCCATCATCCAACCATCAACCATTCATCATCCAACCATCAACCATTCATCATCCAACCATCCATCATCCATCCATCAACTATTCATCATCCAACCATCCATCATCCATCCATTAACCATTCATCATCCAACCATCCATCATCCATCCATTAACCATTCATCATCCAACCATCCATTATCCATCCATCAACTATTCATCATCCAACCATCCATCAACTATTCATCATCCAACCATCCATCATCCATCCATCCATCCATCCATCTATCCATCCATCCATCCCTCATCCGTCATCCATCCATTAAACATTCCCCATCCATCCATCCATCCATCCATCTTCTCTCTCTTTTTCTTTTTTCTCCCTATTTCTCCCTATTTCTCTCTATTTCTCTCTATTTCTCTCCCTATTTCTCTCCCTATCTCTCTCTCTCTCTCTCTCTCTCTCTCTCTCTCTCTCTCTCTCTCTCTGTGTGTGAGGCTCCGTGGTAAAGTCTCATGTAGCATGCGTTACAGAAGGACGAGGCAGAGATCGATAACTTATAGGTTATAAAAGTCCGGGTTAATGGTGCAGGACTGAGTCCTGGCAGCCGCGTACTTTATTCCTTTCTTTCTGGTTCTGCGGGATGAAGCTGCTCTCATCCCCGAGTGCTTCATTTCCCTCAGCGCTGGAGCCACAAAATGAGACGTGGACCTTTAGGGCTGTTTATGAGGTTGTACTGAGCATCTGAATGGCCTCTGGCTGTCTGCAAGACACTTAAATGACCTTTTAGTGTGGACGTCGATGTGAATACGGGTGCGGCGCATTCCCCTGACCTCTGTCTGACCTCTGTCTGACCTCGCCGTACCCAGCCGTCTCATTTCCAGTCCTGCTCGGTGCAATTTACCAGAACGTCTCATTACATATCATCTACTGTCTTCTCGGTGCTCACGTTTGATTCGGCTGCACGTTATCGCGTTTGTAATCGTTTCACTAACAGGAAAAAGACGATGCGGTATGAAACGATACACTTCGAGGAAACGGCGTCTGCAATAACAATAACAAAACCCGGGGAAGACGCTGCCCGAGCGCCGAGACGGAGACGGTCACACGTCTGCGTATTTGAGGAAATAGGAAACGAGCGAGTGGTTTGGTTCTAATCCATTTCAGACTTATGTTTGTTTTCATGGCGTATGGATCTCTCTGAGTGGGCTCGGCTCGTTACGGATCGGATCGATACCGCCGCGTCCGAGCTCGATTGATTTCCCGCGCTTACTGTAAGAGCCAACGCATGAAACTCTATTTAGCTCGTTGTGGCTTTTATTGATCCGCCCCGAGTTTTGTCGTAAATGCCTATGTTTTTAGACACTCTAAATTGGTGTGTGTGTGTGTGTGTGTGTGTGTGTGTGTGTGTGTGTGTGTGTGTGTGTGTGTGGTGTTTCTTTTCTTTTTCAGATTCATATCGATATACCTCGGACGAATCCGCTGATCCCGTTATTCCAGCAGCCGCTGGTACAGGAGGTGAGTCCTGTTCTCTTTTTCTTCTCTCGTCCCTGCAGTCGTCTTTTCTGTAAACGACGGCGTAAAGACTTTTATTGATTTAGCTTTTTACAGAAGTTATTAAAAAGTTTGGAGACAACATTATTTACCAGTCGCACGGCTCCTGATTTACACCGGACGATGTGTTTGGCACACTGAATTATGATGATCGGTGCTCCCTGCGACTGTGCGTGAAGCCTTGTGCTGCCATCTGTTGGCGTGTTACAAAACTAGTCTTGTGTCTCTATGCATGCTTGCGTGTGTGTGTGTGTGTGTGTGTGTGTCACTAGTGAATTGAATTGTACTTCAGATTTGAGACCTTTTGGGTTTACCTCAACAAGCTTTTCACACCTGGATTGGGGACTTTTCTGACATTCTTCTGGGCCACTAGAGGACTATCACAGACCGAGGAGAAGACTGAGAAAATGCTGAGAAGACTGAGGTCCTGAGTGGTGTGGAGCAGATTTTTATTTAGAAGATCTCCGTACTGAACTTCAAGTCCCTGCTGCTAAAAAAAAAACACCCCCACAGCATGATGCTGCCGCCACCATGTTTCACTGTTGGGATGGTTTTGAGCAGGAGATGAGTGGTACCTGGTTTCCTCCAGACTTAATGATTAGAAATGAGGACACACGGTTCAGTCTTTGTTTCATCAGATTGAAGAATCTTGTTCCTCACAGCCTGAGAGAACTTCAGATACCAAATGAATTGTAGTACCAGGCTAAATAATTATACAGACAAAGTCACCATGGAGATGTAACTGATCAAACAGGTAAGATCTCCATGGGATAATGACTGCTGTGAGAAATACAGCTTCTCCTCTGGTCATGGAGAAGAAGCTCCTCTGTGTCAGAAGGTTCAAATCACTGGCCTGCATCAAGCTAAGAAAACATCTCTTTCTGACACAGTTAGGTTAGTAACCGTTCAGTGTTGTGTACAAATCTGCAAGGTTCGTGATAAAGCATCTTCTTCCAGAAAAAAAAAAAATCAGGAAGAAAATCTGGAACGCGTGATGAAATCGAATCGTGTAGTGGACGATGGCCATGAGGTGAGTGAAGGTAAGTTTGGAGGAAAGAGGTTCTCCTTTTCTCCTGTTTATCTGTGAAATGTTTCTCATCTATAGATCACATGTACAGATGGATATTAGGTGGAGCTTCTGGATATTAGGTTGAAAACCAGTGGAGTATTTGTTTTCTGAGGGAACACCATGCTAGCGTCAGACCTCAGTGCACAACTTCATGCTGAACCACTTCATACACTGCTCATAAACCTTCACAAATCCCATTACTGGATTCACCTCAGTGTTCTCCTGCTCTCATCATACGCTGGCATTTCCTCCAAGCTGAAGAACATCAGACTGCTTCTCATTTTTTTATTAATGCAGTTTAATATTATTATTATTATTAATATTAATATTATTATTATTATTATTTTTATTTTTATTTTTATAAAATGCCTTAAAATAAAATATTTGTAATAAAATGCCTGCTTGGTTAAATAAAAATTATATTTTATAAAAATAGAATTAATGTAATTAATGCAATACACTTTATTATATTGATCAAATCGGCACAAATAAAATTAATTCAATAAAATAATATTTTATTAAATAGTTTACATTTTTTAGACCCCATTTTGCTAATACAGGTGTGTAAAGAATCCATAGCGCTAGTGTTAGGCGCTAAACAGGAAGTGGCTAGCGGCTAATCTTAGCGCTATGGATTCAAGATGTACGATTTTTTTATTATTATTATTTGTCACAATCATCGTAACATGCAGGATCAAACTTGCAGTGAAATGAAAAGTAAAGAAAAAGAATAATCTTGACTCTTTCTGGTTAGCGGCTAACGCTAACGCTATGGATTCTTTAGCGTTTTCACGCATGCACAAAACAAATAGTTTTTCCGGTACGCAGCGAGCAGCCACAGTGACACTGCGCTAACTCGAGTTTTCTCTTTTAGTGCGTTGTTTATTTTTCTCCAAGTTAAAAAATTAACTCAAAGTGCGAGGCGGAGACTGAAACTTGCGGTCCGCCACTTAATACGTCCCCGAGGGAACTCCGATTGTAACTGTGTTCCGCACGTAAAAAAGATCGCATTCGGTACAATCCCTGTAGCGAATAACTTTGGTGTGAATACGTGTATCGTTACACCCCTAGTTTAAGCATTTTATTATGTTGCCAAATCTATTCTATTTAAAAAAAATACAAATTTCAGGGTTTTTTTATCCGTCACACGTTACGTCGTTTATATGCCACAAATAACTTAAATTTGAAATATTGTATTTTATATAATAATAATATTTTATAAATATTAGTTGTTAACAACAAAGCGTATTTCCTCTCTTAATAACTGGGAGTTTAATGTTCAGTGAAAAGGTGAGATGGGTTCAGGAGGTTCTGATGAGTGAGTTTACTGTTGTGCAGTAATGAGTAGGTGACACCAGGGGGTGCTAAAGCTGTGTCTAGACTCTTCAAACCTCTGAGAGCTTAAACTCATGTTCTTAATTCCATCTTGTGTGGAAACGAATGTCTTTCACTCACAATCACTGACTTACAGTTTAATATATTTTAGTTCATGAGTATGTATTCAATCATTCTCAATAATCCATATTTTCCATTTCATACCGTTTCTTTTGGGCGATTAAGCAGTTTTATATTGCAGTCAGATTTCAGACGTCACATTACGTGTTGACGTCAGCAGCAGGAACTCAAATCCACGTTTCTGTAGCAGGTCATCATAACGCTTCATAACCTGCTCATAGAGACGAGACAGTGTTTAGATTTTATATACCTCTCATTAATTCAGCTTTATCCATCTCTCTCTCTCTCTCCTTCTCTCTCTCTCTCTCTCTC
>MU551545.1:517148-519671 GCA_024362625.1 Silurus asotus | reverse complement strand
TGTGTGTGTGTGTGTGTGTGTGTGTGTGTGCGTGTGCGTGTGTGTGTGTGTGTGTCCTGGGGCAATGGGGGAATCTCAGGAGACATAATGTGTGTAACAGGACCATTTAGCACTTACTGTTTAAAGAGCAAGAAACGATAACTGCTGTTAGAGAGAGAGAGAGAGAGAGAGAGGAACGAGGGAGAAACAGGGAGACCCCAGAAGTGTTTGTGAGCATCCTGACAGCTCCGTATCACCTGAGAGTGAAAGCTGAGGAAACGCTGACTAGCTGAATACACAAGGTAGGAGTTCACCTGTTATCTGTTCACTGACTGTGTGTGTGTGTGTGTGTGTGTGTGTGTGTGTTTACAGAGGAGGATGTGGAGAACTTTGAGATGGCTGCTCTGCCTTTGGAAACACAACGCAACATTGAAGCGGACAGCTTCTGGTGTATGAGTAAACTGCTGGATGGAATTCAGGTGTGTTCTCTGTTCAAGTGAATAAAGAGAGGAAACGGTCAAAAGTTTGTGGACACCTGACACTATGATTGCTATGGGCTTCTGTTTAAACATCCCATTGCACATTGAGTCTCCATTCATGTTTAATTGAGTGCTCTATTCAGGAGATGGAGTTCCAGTGAAGGGAAAATGTCCTGCTCCTGCATCCAAAGACGTCCTGCACAATTTGTGATAAATCATCGGAGAAAAAAACACATTTGTTTGGCAGTCAGGTGTCCCAATACTTTTGTCCATGTAGTGTATATGGCAGCATTTTCAGGATATTTGACTCCTTTATTACAGTGAATATGAATAAAATTCACCCACACAAGACTTGTGTATTATCAGTTCTCCTCTGGAGCCTGTGCACAGTGGTTCATTTAGCTGTTGATAAAAAATATTACATTTTTACAATTCTCTTTTCCACAATGAAAATCTAACACTAATATAATACTGCTTACTCAAACTAACATTAACTAGTCCTCAGTGAGTGATCGGGTGAGTGAGTGAGTGGCTGAGTGAGTGAGTAAGTGTGTGTGTGGGTGAGTGAGTGACTGGGTGAGTAAGTAATTGAGTGAGTGAGTGGGTGTGGGTGAGTGAGTGAGTGGCTGAGTGAGTGAGTGAGTGGCTGAGTGAGTGAGTGAGTGGCTGAGTGAGTGGCTGAGTGGGTGATAGGGTGGGTGAGTGAGTGGTAGGGTGAGTGAGTGGCTGAGTGGGTGATAGGGTGGGTGAGTGAGTGATAGGGTGAGTGAGTGGCTGAGTGGGTGATAGGGTGGGTGAGTAAGTGATAGGGTGAGTGAGTGGCTGAGTGGGTGATAGGGTGGGTGAGTAAGTGGTAGGGTGAGTGAGTGTGGGTGAGTAAGTGGCTGAGTGAGTGAGTGATAGGGTGAGTGAGCGGCTGAGTGAGTGAGTGATAGGGTGAGTGAGTGGCTGAGTGGGTGATAGGGTGGGTGAGTAAGTGGTAGGGTGAGTGAGTGTGGGTGAGTAAGTGGCTGAGTGAGTGAGTGATAGGGTGAGTGAGTGATAGGGTGAGTGAGTGATAGGGTGAGTGAGTGATAGGGTGAGTGAGTGATAGGGTGAGTGAGTGATAGGGTGAGTGAGTGATAGGGTGAGTGAGTGATAGGGTGAGTGAGTGATAGGGTGAGTGAGTGATAGGGTGAGTGAGTGATAGGGTGAGTGAGTGATAGGGTGAGTGAGTGATAGGGTGAGTGAGTGATAGGGTGAGTGAGTAAGTGTGTGTGTGGGTGAGTGAGTGGCTGAGTGAGTGAGTGATAGGGTGGGTGAGTGAGTGGTAGGGTGAGTGGGTGAGTGATTGGGTGGGGGTGAGTGATGAGTAGGTGGGTGAGTGAGTAAATGGGTGGGTGAGTGGGTGAGTAAGTGAGCTGATGGGTGAGTGACTGGGTGGGTGAGTGAGTGTGGGTGTGGGTGAGTGAGTGACTGGGTGGATGAGTGACTGGGTGAGTGAGTGATTGGGTGAGTGTCTGGGTAAGTGAGTGAGTGGTTGTGTGATTGGGTAAATGTCTGCGTAAGTGAGTGATTGGGTGGATGAGTGACTGGGTGAGTGAGTGAGTGGTTGTGTGATTGGGTAAATGTCTGGGTGAGTGAGTGACTGGGTGGATGAGTGAGTGTGGGTGAGTGAGTGACTGGGTGAGTGAGTGATTGGGTGAGTGTCTGGGTAAGTGAGTGAGTGGTTGTGTGATTGGGTAAATGTCTGGGTAGGGTGAGTGAGTGGGTGGATGAGTGGGTGAGTGAGTGGGTGGATGAGTGGGTGAGTGAGTGGGTGGGTGAGTGGAGTGATTGGGTGAGTGAGTGAGTGATTGGGTGAGTGTCTGGGTAAGTGAGTGAGTGGTTGTGTGATTGGGTAAATGTCTGCGTAAGTGAGTGATTGGGTGAGTGAGTGAGTGATTGGGTGAGTGGGTGGGTGAGTGAGTGAGTGGGTGGGTGAGTGAGTGAGTGGGTGGATGAGTGAGTGAGTGAGTGGGTGATTATGTGAGTGACTGCAGAGTATTCTAAAAAATAATAAAATAAAAATGGTTTAAAAACTATA
>MU551545.1:494648-512148 GCA_024362625.1 Silurus asotus | reverse complement strand
GTTTGCACTGGTGATGGACAGACGATGGATGAGGTTAGATCAGAGGTCAGGTCTCTAACACACTCTCTCTCTCTCTCTGTCTCTCACACTGTCTCTCGTGCACGAGGTGTGGAGACATGCGCAAGGCGAGAGAGACGTGTGTGAGGTGTGAGAAATGTATGTGGTGTGGAGGTCTACTCACTACTGCAATACTGTCTTACTGTAATAAACTCTCTAATGAGCTGCAGGACCAAATGTAGTAATGTAACCGTGTGTGTGTGTGTGTGTGTGTGTGTGTGTGTGTGTGTGTGTGTGTGTGTGTGTGTGTGTGTGCAGGCCGAGTCAGAGGGCTTCTCACACTTCCATCTGTACGTCTGTGCAGCTTTTCTCATCAAGTGGAGGAAGGAGATCCTCTCAATGATGGACTTCCAGGTAATAATCTAGATGGATGGATGGATGAGTGTAAGGATGAATGAATGAGTATATGGATGGATGGATGGATGAATGAGCTGATAAATAGAAGAATGGATCAGTCAGTGGATGGATAGATGGATGGATGGATGGATAAATGATTGAGCTGATGGATAGAAGAATAGATCAATCAGTGGATTGATGGATGGATGGATAGATGGATGGATGAGTGAGTGTGTGGATGGGTGTGCAGGTGTATATGATGGATTTAGCATGCACGTCTACACACACACACACACACACACACACACACACACACACACACATTCCGGTTGTCACACCGTGTAAGTGCAGTAATTTGGATTATTGAGAATCATAAACTCACCTGAACACCATCACTTTCTTCTGCTTCACTCAGGGGCTCCTGATGCTTCTACAGAACTTACCCACAATACACTGGGGCAACGAGGAGGTGGGGTTACTCCTGGCCGAAGCCTACAGACTCAAATACATGTTTGCTGACGCTCCTCGCCACTACAAGAGATGAGGATCTTCTCATCAGCCCCCTGGAGCCACTGACCCAATCAGGAGCACACCTTCATTCCTTCCTTCCTTCCTTCCTTCCTTCCTGCCTCGTTCCTTTCATCTTCTTTTAGTCTGGATGAGTTGGAATCCAGAAACCCAGGCTGGAAACAAAGATCAAAAGTTCTCGCAACTGATCTCAAAAACTTCATCTCATCCTCAGGTTTTTTTTTTTTAATTAACCAGAGACAGAGGAGGGACATGGTGTGTGTGTGTGTGTGTGTGTGTGTGTGTGTGTGTGTGTGTGTGTGTGTGTGTGTGTGTGTGTGTGTGTGTGTTTTATTCTCTTTTAATGTATGCTGTATTTATGTAACTAACACTGGACTGAAACAATCTCATGAAAGACACATCACCTAACTACACTCAGTGGCCAAAAGTATTGGGACACCTGACTTTTCCACCCATATGTGCTTCTTCTCCAAACTGTTACCACAGTCGGAGGAACACGATTGTGTCGGACGTCTTTGCATGCAGGAGCATGAAATTTGTCCTTCACTTGATGTTACAAAACCCAAACCTTTTCCAGCATGACCATTCCCTCTGTACACTCAGACAGCTCCATGAAGATGTAAAAAGATCTGCTATTGAGCTCCAGTCCACCCCAGATGTCCTCAGCTCACCTACATCAGTACCTGACTTTACTAACACTGAAAATATCTTCACAAATTCTCCACAAAATCTAGTAGAACAGAAAAAGTGAAAAGAAGCACATATTAAACTTATGCTCAGGTGTCCACAAACTTTTGGTCATGGAGTGTATCTATTGAGCTTTGAATAAAGGAGTGGAACAGGACACTCAACGCTCTACAGGTTGATGTGATTCCACCTGAGTCCACAGAGTCGTTAACACTGGAGACTCCTTCCATGAGCACTAATCAATCTTCTCACAGGAACCCGAAACAAACCCACTTCAAAAGTGCGTTCGTGTTGGCGTGATCTAGAAAACCCATTCGCCGATTTTCGACCAATCGGTGTGAAGGACGCGTGGACGTGATGTTATTTATCATTAGCTACCAGTGGAACACGTTACGGCTTCTTTAATCGGAGCGCGGTCTTAATTCTTTTTTAAAAAAAACAAGGTTTTAGCAGAAACCGGTTGAGATCCAGCTCAAGCCAGAACGTTTCCATTCCCAATCCGTAAAACTAGATAACTTACACCTCATATCCTACATCACGTCATGTTGCTATAGCGACCGATTCGAAGGCGTAAGCGTGTCTGGGTAAAAACACGGACGCTCGGTTTTAAAAGGGACGTAAGGAAATGGATGAGATTTGGAGCGTCTGGATGTCCCACAAGAAAATCTAATGAAATTTTGATGTTAATATCTGTATTGTAAAAGAGCCACACACCCCATAGAGTCAGTAATGCAAGCTGCAGTGTGTGTGTGTGTGTGTGTGTGTGTGTGTGTGTGTGTGTGTGTGTGTGTGTGTGTGTGTGTGTGTGGGGACCGAGAAATTATTAACGCAGCACGAACACACTCCTGAAAACAAACTGACATAGAAATTAATTATTTTAAACACAGATGTGAGATCAGTTTCTTTAAATCCAGAGCTTTATTTAGATGATCATTTGAAGGTCAGCAGGTTCCTCGGCCTTCTGCTTTTTTTTCTTCCGAATTGTTTTATAATTGAGTGAACGCAATCCGAAACACAATCACGAGTCTGATTATTAGATATTTTAAGAGTGTAAAACTGTAATATTTTGCTGTACAGATTCGACTCGAGCTTCTGCTCGTGGAGAGACGCATCTCCTCCGGCATACGTTAGGAATCGGAGCGAGCGGGGTACGCGGATACACTATGCGGTCAAAAGTATTTGGACACCTGACCTTTACCACCCACATGTGCTTCTTCTCTGGTCTTGGAGGCACATAATTGTATAAGCATGTTCTCGAAGATCTTCATTAAGATGAATATGAATGCTGATACACCCCAGGCCTCCTCACCTCTAAAGAAAATCTAGTGGAACATCTTCCCAATAGGAAGCACATCCCAATCGTATGGTCAGGGTGTCCAGAAACTTTTGGCCTTGACGTTTTCTGCTGATGTGTTTTATTGTGAAGTAAATCTAAAGCCATGCTGTATTTACGAGTCCTGTTGATTTTTTTATTAAAGCGGATCTACAGAAGGAGGTCTGGAGCAGATCTTTAGGTGTTTTATGGCTTTTTTTTCCTGCTTGTACGCACAGAGGACTCGTGTTGATCTTCATCCTGGTCTCCAGATGCGATAGTTTAAACATGTTCATCTGCTCTGAATGATCTGACGATGCCTTGACGATGTGACAATCCCTGACCCGTGTGTGTTCGTGATTTACTGACTGATCGCCTGAAACTGTGTGTCATTTTTTTTTGTCGTTTTTTTTTTTTTTATAAAGCACACTGTGATGTTTCTTGGTGATTTTTTTATTTTTATTTAAAGCTGTTATGCCTACAAATACATTGTGTGTGCGTGTGTGTGTGTGTGTGTGTGTGTGTGTGTGTGTTCAGTAATTACTGAATGCTTGATTTTGGTGTGTATGGGGGGGGAGGGGGTGTTTTGGCTCTATTGTTTACACAAATTAATGATGTAAACAAAGTCATTAGAGTTGCAAAGCCTATTTTCACGGGCTATTGAGTCTGGGCTCATTAGTACACACTGTGTGTGTGTGTGTGTGTGTGTGTGTGTGTGTGTGTGTGTGGAGGTGACATGCTTTTAATCAGTTTGGAATTCATTGTATGGCGTAAAATCAGGCAAAGATGTATGCAGGCTTTTGGAGGTGATCTGATCTCCAGGTGAAGAATGTATATACGACCACACGTCTGAAAGGAGACATGGAGTGGTAGAGAATGGAGAAATCAGTGGTGGAGTGGTAGAGGATGGGGGGATCAGCGGTGGAGTGGTAGAGGATGGAGGGATAAGTGGTATAGGATGGAGGGATGAGTGGTTGAGTGTAGCAGTGGTAGAGGATATAGGGATCAGTGGTGGAATGGTAGAGGATGAAGGGATCAGCAGTGGAGTGGCAGAGGATGGAGGGATGAGTGGTGGAGTGGTAGAGGATTAAGGGATGAGTGGTTGAGTGATGAGTGTTGCAGTGGTAGAGGATGGAGGGATCAGTGGTGGAATGGTAGAGGATGAAGGGATCAGCGGTGGAGTGGTAGAGGATGGAGGGATCAGCAGTGGAGTGGTAGAGGATGGAGGGATCAGCAGTGGAGTGGTAGAGGATGATGGATCAGAGGGGCAGTGGTTGAGGAACTTATTGAAGTGAAGTGTGGTGTAAGAGCTTTGAGGTAGAAGTTCAGTTTTCAGTGATCATAAATGTTTAAATTCTGATGCAGCAGCTATAGGAAGCCAGTGGAGATGTGTAGAAGTGGGGCGGTTGAAAACAATTCCTTCAGAAGCAGGCAGTCCAGGACCGAGTTGCAGTGGTCCAATGTTGAGATGAAGAGGGACTGGATAAGAACCTGAACAGCGATTCTTAAGCAGCAGGAGTTCAGGACCTTGGACAAGGGTGCAACAGGGGCTGGTTTAGGGGTTAATGGCTTTTAAACTCAACCTTCTTTAAACACTGGACCATGATGTGACTTTCACAGGGAAAAGATTCACTGCCAGACCAGACCATATACACTACATTTACTCCTTCAGCATGAAGAAAAGGAGAAAAAGTTCCTCTCTTGCAAGAATCTCCAAAAAATAGTGTTGTTTTTTTTTTTGGTTTTTTTTGAGTGCAGGAGAATGAAACTTTTCCCTTCACTTGAATAAATGGGCCAAAGCTGTTCCAGCGTGGCGATGCTCCTGTGCACAAAGCCAGCTCCATGTAGATCTGCGTTACATGGGGTTGAGTGGAAGATCTCCTGCTGTAGAGCTCCAACCCAATTAAACATGAATCAATGTGAATGCTGACTGCACCCCAGGCCTCCTCACCTTCTCACCCTCATCACCACCTGACTAACACACATCCATGTGGCTGAAGGAGCACAAACTCTAGTGGAACATTTTCCTGGAATAGTGAAGGTCATTAGAACAGTAAATGGAGACCGAGTGTGGAATAGGATATTCGAAGAGTACTTACCGACCTTATGGTCAGGTGCCCACAAATCTTTGGCTACATAGTGGCATTGCTTCACCAACCTGGTTTTAGAGGTCAGGTGTAGATGATTAGCGTCAAGTAAAGCGCATTGCAGGTGCGCAGCTCACATCAACAACGGCTTGTTAACGCCATGCTAATTGCTTAACGAGCGTTAACTCATGGGGTCATTTCCCAGACCAAGACTGATTGGCAGCTGACAGGCCTCTCATTACCCTCATTATCTCACACTTATAAACACACACACAGTATGTGCCTTTTGCATATATACAGAAATAATTATTTTCAACACACATACACACACACACACAGAGGGAGACGGAGTATATACCTAGATGTAGTCACATGCAATGTAAAGCTCATACATAGAGAAGCAACTCTCTTGGCTACACACACACACACACTTTGGTATATATGGTATATGAGACCCCTTCATGATAAATTATCCATTCTAAATTTACGACAATCAAGTGCCTCTGTAATTCTATTTGAAAGCTGAGTGATGTTGAAGAACACAGTGAAGGTCTTTTAGCTGAGCAGCAAGTAAATTTGTCTCACAGCACTATGGTTCCTCATATTCCTGATTTGAGTGTGTGGTGCAATATCCTCGCATCCCATCTAGTCCTACAATTGCCTGGAATTCCATCCACTATACTTGAGTATATTCCTACACTGAATCTCTGAAGATGCCTGAGATGCAGATTAGACACACCTTCACATCCTCCCCATGTACACACTTCTGCCGAGGGTTTGCTACGCTGTTCTTGATGGTGTGCATCACTATTCCAAATGGAAACCTTTAAAAAAAATGGAACTCTGAAGATCAGATTCTAAGAGTTAGATAACTGACTACAGCCACAGGTCAAAGAAGCGAATGACCCCCCACACAGGTAAGTGTCCTTTCCCCTTCAGTGAATTATGCTAATGAGGACACCAGAAGTGGGTGTGGCAAGAAAAACTACCCAACATTGTGAACGTAAAGAAATAGCTTTAAGAGGAACCGGTCTCTGAGACACACCATCTCAAGCTTACAACATTGGGAATGTGGAGAAGTGGTAGCTCACTGGATAAGATGTTGGTTCTGATCAGAAGGTTATGGGTTCACATGCCACGGCTGGGATCTCTAGCAAAGCTCTTAACCCTTAATTCCTCTGCTGTATAACTGAGATAAATAAGTCATTCTGCATAAGGACATCTACCAAATTAAAATGATCTCATTTACACACTGAGAAGGTGAGGATCAAGGGCCTTGCTCAAGGGCCCAGCAGTGGATGCTTGGTGGTGGGATTTGAACATTCCAAAAATTCATAAATCCAACCTCTTTTGAGGTCTCAACCAATGACTCTGTCATCCAACCACCAGGTGGAGCTATCTTTCGAATACTGACATCTTTCCATTCCTTCTACGTTTACTTCCTGTTTGAAGGATCGCTTTATTGATTATATGGATCTCGTTCTTAAAAATGAACAAACCTTTTTTTTTTTTTTATCATTTACTTCATTTTGTTCCTACGATCAGAAATAAATATTTTAATAAGTAGATCACCAACATGTCTACATGCACCAACTTTGACTACAGCTCCAATAATATATAAAAAAACACTGCACAGCGTCTGTGGGAGTCACGTCACAAAAGAACGAACCACTCGGACTAGAAGAGCCGGAATACTAAACGTTGATTCCTGGACATAACCTACAGAGATTTTGCGATGCTTTGCTGATGCACCTGAACATTTTCACCATAGTATCATGGTCCTGCCTTCTGCCTGTTGGGCTGTGTGTCTGTTCTTGACGGCTCTGCTGACCACATTTCTGCTCATAGATTTGTTCATGAAACCTTTCTGTAAATGTATTTTAACTTGGCCTTGACAATATCCAGAAAAGGAAACCAGAACATCTTATTGCAAATTAAAGTCCATGAAATCATTACAAGTCTTCATAATTCTGATGAGATGGTTTTGAGTTCTAATCCTACTATTGTTGAGATGTTTGGGCCTGTAAGGTTCTTTAACAATCAATACTCAGGAGTATAAATGAAATAATTATTAAATAATCATTATGGATGAGGTTGTCCACCAAGAAAGTATCTGTCTATAGCAGGGGGCACCAGCTTGCCTGCAAGGACCACATGAGTCGCCCGCGGGTCTTTTCTAAAAGTAGCTCACCATAGCGCCACTTACCAGTGAGCTGCATCAGATTGCTTTTGTTGCTTTTCTTTTTTGAATCTGTCACGGCTAGACCAGGAATCGGAAACAGGAGTATGGGTAAAGACCTTGTCTTTATTTAGTCTGAACATATACAAGGCAGAGGCTTGAGGAGAAGTATGAACCGGAGAGCGGGTATAATCCGTAATGCGGGTAGTTCAGGGATGATCGCCAATATGAACTGTTAAATGCAAACATATCTTGAGCGCTTCCATGGGGCATGGAAGCACAGGGAATACTAGTGGCAGGAAGTCCGGTAGATCTCTAATGGCAACGAGTAGATCCGACCATGAGTGAGGTGGAATCTGGACCTTCCAAAGGGGAAAGGTAATGGGGAACAGGTGTAGGTGATTAGAGCAGGGAGAGGCTGAGTGAGAGTTAAAGCATTGGAGGGAGGCGTGGCTTGTAGTTCCCTGACAAAATCACACTTGCATTGGTGTGAATTTAAAAATGACAATATTAAAATATATAATATATAATATATGAGTAGATGAATATCATTAATGATTAATAATAACATATAATTAAAGGTAAATTGAGCAAATTTGTTATTTTAGAAGTGTGTATCAAACTGGTGTGTATCAAACTGTTGTGTATCAAACTGGTAGCCCTTCACATTAATCAGTACACAAGAAGTAGCTCTCAGTTTCCAAAAGGTAGAATCGTAAATACGGAGTTTCTGATTGCAGGTGTACTTTCATAAAAAACCTTCATAGAAGATAGAAATGCAGCACTCAGCTGTAATCTTTTCTCCATCAGATTGATGAAAGCTGTGACCCAGTCCTTCAAAAAGAAAAAAAACCCAGAATCCTATTCGATTACTATTGTGGAAAGAACATCAGGCATTAAGGTGGATGTAGGCACAGTGTCTGGATCATCTAAACAGCAGTCATTCATTAGGTTATTAAAAGCGTTGAGGGATCTGAAGATCATCTGTTTTACAAAGAAGTGATTTTATTGAGGAGAAAATGAGTTATAGAGGACATCTTGGAATGCAGATTTCCTCAAAAATGGGTGCAAAAGAGGAAAAAAGCAAAGAATGATAGAGTGAAAAAAAGCAGTAAAGCACACAAGGAGACACAAGAAGGAGAAAAATACCTTAGGACATGCAGGACACGGCTATAAATAAATGTAGTAGCTGCTCCAGTAGGCTTCGAGTACACAACCCCCCCCACCCCCCCACCCCCTCCCCCTATTCTTTCAGAAAAAAGAAGGAAAAAATGTCAGCTCTCCTTAAAAAGGACTTTTTCTGTCTCCTTAAATCGACCGAACGCTACAGGAGGCGTCTGGAGACCTTTAAAAAAACAAAAACAAAGAATGAGTCCATGAATCAAAGAACTCAAATGGAGAAGAATAAAAGCATTGCTGATGAAACAAGCTTCATTCAATACAGTTTATCTTTGTATCATAGTGAACATCTCCACATTCCATCTCCTGCTGCAGCATTTAATGCATCCCTCGCTCCTTCACCCCGTCAGTCAACGCTCAGGAACACCACTGAGAAGATATGATTTGAATGGTGGCTTGTTCTCAGCACAGCGGTGACACTGACGTGCTAATGGCATCTTAATGTGCGTTACTGAGATTAGAAATCAAAATTCCATTGTGTTCCTGCTGGGCTGAGAAACAGTCCATCAGTCAAACATTCCCTGCCATCAGAAGTGTTTTGGTCATGAAGTGACTCTGATAATGACCAGAGAACAATGAAATCATAAAACCCCAGGAAATGAGCTACACTATATGAACAAATCTTGGTGGACACCTGCCATTCATTCGTCCCCATTTGCTGTTATAAAAACCTTCACTCTACTAGCAAGATGTTCCACTAGAGTTTGTTGGGATTTGAGTTCAGCCACAGGGATGCGTGTTAGTAAAGTCAGGAACTGACGTAGGTGAGAAGGTGAGGAGTTCTGGGGGTCCAGTGAGCGTTCACATTCATTCATCTTCAATAGGTTTGGAGATCTACAGCAGGAGATCTTCCACATCTTCCAACCCATGGAAATCTGGTTTTGTGCACAGGGGCAGTGTCATGCTGGAACAAGTTTGGGTCTCCCAGTATTCCCCAAATTATATACAGGATGGGACCTCCTGTTTTTTCTCTCGTGATTCTGCACTTCAGGATAAACGTCACATTAACGCCATGTTTTTAGGTCGTCGTATTTGGATATAAAAGTTTAAGAATTGCTGCAACTTTCTTCATATTTATAAAACTCTTTCTGTGGAACAGTGTTTTTGTCTCATTATGCCAACAGCGCTGTGAGTCACTATGCAGGCGTCTAGCGTACACCTGAGAGTCTGGACTATACACTCGATAAACATGGCCAGGAATTTCCGAACTTGGCAGATGGCCAACCACAGGCACGTGAGACTTTCTGCTCCAATCCAAAATCTTTGATAACATTCTGTGAAAGTCCCATGACTGAAACCTGCTCCAGAAAGTTTGTTGTGTAATAAAATAAAAGTTGAATTTCCTTTGCTATAAACTCGGAAACAGTGAAGATGCTGAAGCCTGTAACCAGAACAGTGCACAAAAGTTGAAAAGCCTCTGTGGCCTGTGTTGGTCTGAATTTGACTAAACACACGTGTGAGAAGATCAAGATTATGAAGCAAAATAGAGCATTCCAAGTTCCAGTGAGGCGTAAAATCCACACACTATTACAGTTTGTCTGTAAGATCTTTGCACGTCTCGGGATACGACTCATGCAGTGACTTTACTAACACACACATGAATCTCCACAAAATCTGGTGGAACATCTTCCCAGAAGAGTGGAGCTCATTATACAGTAAATGGAAACTAAATATGGAATGAACACAAAAATCCCAAATATACAATAATCCCATGTAGTGTATATTTGAGTTCTAGGAGGCAGTATGAGGGTATGGGTGGGTGACATGATGATGATGATGATGAAGATAAAGATGAAGATTTGCTTCCATCATTGTCACAGATGACAGAAAAGCGAACTGATATTGAATTATAAAAAACCTATCACTGTATGAATACCAACTAGTTTTTCCTGAAGGTGATGTATTCTTAAAAAACCCACGAGGTGCCTTCATCCAAACTGAACGCGTTTACTGGAGGTGGTTTGGGTTTGGAGGCGAATGCAAAATACTCCCTCTGTCCCCGAGCTTTTCTAAATTAATGCATTTATTCAGTCTATTTGTCTTCCTCTGTATCTCTTCACCGTGCCTTTCTCTTCCTCATGAAGAACACGGAGACATCGGTGGCCCCGTTGCGGTTTGTGTAAATACTTCTGGTTCTTCTGCTTTGTCGAGTGCAGATTTGTCATCAGTCTCCAGCCACGCAGACAGTAAAGTTCCTGCACATATTCCACATCTATCACAGTGAGGAGCTCTGCAGAGGCCTGTCCAGCTGAAATATTGATCAACACTGCTGGTGCAAAGCGCTTAGAAGCTGCTTCCCAAAAAACCCAACACTTCTACAAAGTTTATTTAGGGTCACAGTGGAACAGATTGGCTTTTTGGAGCGAATACTGCCAGAGGCATGCCGTCTGAAGTTTTTATTTCAACTGAGGTTTCAAGTTCAGCCGAGCAGAACAGAGATGTTTCATGTTTTGCTGAAGTAATGGTAATGATTTTAGATTCCTCGCTTGTTGAGGGGCCACTTTTGCAGCAGGGGGAATCCCTTTTGTTTAAGGGAATCCCCATCGCTGTCTGATACGATATTTTCGAATCCAAAGAATTGAATGAAGAACCGAGGAGCAAAACTTACCCACAATTCATTGCAATTTAATATTTCTGTTTACAGAAGAAGAGGGATCAGTGGAGTGGTAGAGGATGGAAGGATCAGTGGAGTGGTAGAGGAAGGAGGGATCAGTGGAGTGGTAGAGGATAAAGGGATCAGTCTTTTATTTCTGACTCATGTTTCACTCCATTTATCTCTTCCATGCTGTGACGAAGAGAACACCTCTTGTGTTCTTCTTCCTCTCTCTCTCTCTCTCTCTCTCTCTCTCTCTCTCTCCCTCTCTCTCTCTCTCTCTCTCTGGTAATTTTGCGGTAATAGTACAGGATGGTTTGGAGCGAGTGAATGCTCTCCACATTCACAGAAACGTGACTCAGAGTTTACAGCAGGACGGAAACTAAACCCTATAAATTGAGTGATTCTGTTTCTGCATTTATAAATAAAACTTTTACAAATTATAATCTTTTACACACACACACACACACACACACACACACACACACACACACACACACACACACAGACTTGTATACAATGTCTTCAGGTGCAGGAGCATGACATTTGTCCTTTAGTTAACCCCACAAATCCCCAAAGCCAACTCCACGAAGATCTGCTTTACATTGGATGGAAAGAAAGATCTCCTGCTGTAGAGCTCCATCCCTATTAAACATTAATAGATGTGAACGCTGACTGCACCCCAGAACCTCCTCACCATCTCACCTACACCACTACCTGACTTTACTAACACACTTGTAGCTGAATGAGCACAAATCTCCACAAAATCTAGTGGAACATCTTCCCAAAAGAGTGGAGCTCATTATCACAGCAAACGGGAACTAAATATGGAGTGAGATGTTCATAAAGCACAGAATCTTATGGTCAGGTGTCCACAGAATGTCCGCCATGTGTGTAATTCCTTATAAAGTGTGTAATAAGTGTGTAAAGTGAAGGTGTTTATATATAAATGAAGTGACGGCGTAACAGTGGCTCCTGGTGTGAGATGATTTCTGTGTAAGTGTAGTTTATTTAGCAGGCTACTGAATGCGAATGCTTTGTTGAAATGAGAAATGTGTGTGTGTGTGTGTGTGTGTGTGTGTGTGTGTGTGTGTGTGTGTGTGTGTGTGTGTGTGTGCACCACTGGAGCTGACACTTCACATCTTCAATGCGCTTCACTGAGTCTTTCAAGTCTCGCAGGGCCACTTTGCCTCATTTAAAAGACGTCATGCAGCTACAGTGCGTCTGTCACAACAAACAGCATGAATACATGCATAACTAAGCCGTGAAACACTCCAGTCGTAATCACACACGGTCCGAATGCTAACAGCCCGCTAACGTCGTAACACGTGCGGGACACGTCCCTAAATTCACGCCACAATCCCGGACTAGTTAGTGTCCGGACTCACACTTCAACCACCTCAGGATTCATGAGTGAGATATTGTAGTGCCTGTACACTGAAATCCTGCTATCTGCTATGATCCAGACGAGTTAAGAGGGTTTTTTGATGTTCTGGTTCCTCTGAAGGCATCTCACAGAGTTTTGTTGCTCTCTCTCTCTCTCTCTCTCTCTCTCTCTCTCTCTCTCTCTCTCTCTCTCTCTCTCTCTCTCTCTCTCTCTCTCTCTGGTAATTTAGCTGTAATAGTACAGGATGGTTTGGAGCGAGTGAATGCTCTCCACATTCACAGAAACGTGACTCAGAGTTTACAGCAGGATGGAAACTAAACCGTATAAATTGAGTGATTCTGTTTCTGCATTTATAAATAAAACTTTTACAAATTATAATCTTTTACACAGCCAGAGAGACAGCCAGACACTCACACACACACACACACACACACACACACACACACACACACACACACACACACACACACACACACATTGTATACAATGTCTTCAGGTGCAGGAGCATGGAATTTGTCCTTTAGTTAACCCCACAAATCCCCAAAGCCAACTCCACGAAGATCTGCTTTACATTGGATGGAAAGAAAGATCTCCTGCTGTAGAGCTCCATCCCTATTAAACATTAATAGATGTGAACGCTGACTGCACCCCAGAACCTCCTCACCATCTCACCTACACCACTACCTGACTTTACTAACACACTTGTAGCTGAATGAGCACAAATCTCCACAAAATCTAGTGGAACATCTTCCCAAAAGAGTGGAGCTCATTATCACAGCAAACGGGAACTAAATATGGAGTGAGATGTTCATAAAGCACAGAATCTTATGGTCAGGTGTCCACAGAATGTCCGCCATGTGTGTAATTCCTTATAAAGTGTGTAATAAGTGTGTAAAGTGAACGTGTTTATATATAAATGAAGTGACGGCGTAACAGTGGCTCCTGGTGTGAGATGATTTCTGTGTAAGTGTAGTTTATTTAGCAGGCTACTGAATGCGAATGCTTTGTTGAAATGAGAAATGTGTGTGTGTGTGTGTGTGTGTGTGTGTGTGTGTGTGTGTGCACCACTGGAGCTGACACTTCACATCTTCAATGCGCTTCACTGAGTCTTTCAAGTCTCGCAGGGCCACTTTGCCTCATTTAAAAGACGTCATGCAGCTACAGTGCGTCTGTCACAACAAACAGCATGAATACATGCATAACTAAGCCGTGAAACACTCCAGTCGTAATCACACACGGTCCGAATGCTAACAGCCCGCTAACGTCGTAACACGTGCGGGACACGTCCCTAAATTCACGCCACAATCCCGGACTAGTTAGTGTCCGGACTCACACTTCAACCACCTCAGGATTCATGAGTGAGATATTGTAGTGCCTGTACACTGAAATCCTGCTATCTGCTATGATCCAGACGAGTTAAGAGGGTTTTTTGATGTTCTGGTTCCTCTGAAGGCATCTCACAGAGTTTTGTTGCTCTTCTCAATGGCTTGCTCATTTGGTATTTAGATCCAGACCCAGATTTCTGCAACAATCTTTTTATAGACCGACCCTCCCCCCATTAACCAAAGAACTGGTACCACTAATAAAGGAAGTAATGGAAAGAATTGGATATTAGTGATGTTTCAAACTAATAGTTTTCTTAATAATGTACTAAGATGCATACTGATGAGCCATAATGCTTCTGGGAGAAACCTCTTCCGCATGACCCCTTCACAAACACGCCTTTGAAGTGCAAAAAAAAAAGAAAATAGAAAAAAACAAAAGGAAGTTACAGCTCTACCTCTGCCATGTTAATCTGTATTCTATGTGCCTCTCAGGACACGCCTCCGTCTCCGTGGTGTTGTGATACGTCATGTTCACGTGGCAGCAGTGGCGGTGCCGAGAGAACGCGCTCGAGAAACTTTTTTTTAACGATGAGAAATCGATCTACATATCAAATATTAATCACAAATTACACTTTTTAAATAATAAAAGTGCAGCACATCGACTGATAATTATATGTAAATAATTTTTTTTTTACCGACGCAAATATGTTAAAAATCTATTCATTGCAATACAAAATGCTAACTTGTCTCCAACACTTTTAAAAAAATTGCTGAATCTTACCTTCTCTAGTCTCGAGAAAAGCCTTGAACCCCGAGACCGCTGGAGCAGAATGCTCATAAAGAGTGCCACAGGGCAGACCAGAGTCTCACTGAGAGCTTCAGAACACTGATCACCTCAACCTGTTTCTTGATTGCTTGTGGACTTGTTTCTTGATTCCTGATCACACACCTGTTTCCCGTTTCACATGTATTGTTCACAACCTGCTCTTCACTCGTTATATTGCGCCCCCAGGTGTTCAGGTGGTCTTTCCTGTGTCATTTCATCTTTTGTTGGTTCACGTTTTTAACATAAATATCTGCTCTTGTATCTTTTCCACATGAAATTCAACATAAAATTAAAACATTTTCTACACTGAGAATTTCACACTCTACTTTTCTCTACAAAAACTTATTCCAAGCCTCTTGTATCTGCTGATCTTATTTTAACAATATAATACAAGAGCAGATTGTATATGATTATTATGATTGTTTTGAAAAATGTTTAGAAGATTTTTTTTATTTAGTGAGTAGAGGTTAAAGTTCGTCATTTTACATGCGGATTGAAGTTAATTACCATCAGAGACGTCGATATTTTGAGTATTTATTTTTGCTGTAGTAACTGGTTTTAAGGTTGTCGAGTAAATAAAATGCTCAATAATCACACTATTATAATTTATTCTAAATGTTGTTTTATGTGAACGCCAATACTTTTTTAAAATTTATGACTTTTAAATAAATTTTTCTGTAGTTTGATTTCAGTTTTAGTTGAAATGTTTTTCACATAAATGAAGTTAATTGCACTTAAATCGAATGATTGGAAGGTGTTTTAATGCTTATTTTTACATTTTCTTCTTTTCTTCTTAAAATCATGCACCAGCCAATCAGAATCAAGTATCAGGAATCCCTGTTCTCATCTGCATTACATTACGTTAATGTCATATGGCAGACGCCTTTATCCGGAGTGACCCACAGTTATTTCAGTTATACAGCTGAACGGTTGAAGGTTAAGGGCTTCGATCTTAATAAGAACACGTGTATTGAACGCTAATGTCTGATATACGCCCACGTAGCCGTTCCCGTCACGTGTATGCCGATGTGGGATCCTCGGCACCAGCAGCAGAGCCTCCGGACGAGCAGGTCTTCAGTAACGAGCGTACTCCACCTTCTCCGATAGTTAAGAGTTTGCAGAGGGACCACTTCACAATGAAGTGCTAATGAGAGTCTTAATGACGTTGCACATCGATCGATCGAGTGCGATGCCACCTGGCAGGGATGACGCCGCTGGGCGAGCACCAGCTGTTTCAACATTGATTACCTTCTTTTTTTTTTTTTTTTCGTGACTAAAAATAATTTGAAGATTTTTCTATCGAGCAGTTTGCCATCTGAAATCACTTCGGAAGTAAACGCGATCCTGGTGCGTGGCCGATTGATACTTCTCTTTCAGTCGCCTTATTGAAGAAAGACAGAACAATAAATTGGAAATAAATATAGTGTGTTGAAAATCCTTTTTAGATCTTTTTTGGTGTTTTTTATTGAACACACTTGGAGAAGAACACTAACTTTTATTCAGGAACTTACAGATGGGTGCATTTCTTCAGTGTCATTCAGATCAACAAGGTGAAAGAGGAAAGCCATCACTCATAACCAGAGAACAAAACTAATGTTGCTGTGGCATTAATCAAGATTCAAACTTGCCCTCTCCTGGTGCTGGGGCAAACAGAGTGACAGCTGTGAAACCTGGGATCTAGATCCATGCCTGTAAATTACATAAATGATCTGGAGAGCTGAATCAGCATGACCTTTTCTTCACTCTCCACCCCATTCTTTTGAACACCCCAGGCCTCCTCACCCCACCTACATCCTTGTGACTGAATGATTCTCCACAAAATCTAGAAGTAGATTTTCCCAAAAGAGTGGAGGTGGAGTGGAGGAAGATCTACCCCTAGTGTATACAGTCAGAAGAGAAGACAGCACTGGAGGCCAGTGATCTGAATGATCTTTCTGTCCAATCCACCATATACTTATGAGAAAGAAAATACTTTTTATGTTGAAGAGAAAACGAGGAGGCCGGGAGGAGGTTGGATCGCTAGGATGAGGCATCGGATTCACGTATTGCGGCAGATGCAGGATGCAGGATGCAAACTGACCTCAATAAAGTTGGTTCAGTGTTTAATGTTCACCAGAAATGCAGCAAGGAACAAAATATTCTATAAATATACATGAAGGAAGGAAGATTTTTAATAAGAAAAAGAAGATTTCCTAAGAAAGGTCTCGAATGCTGGTCACATGGGGTTAGGGTTTGAGTTCGGGATATTTTTACACATTCCACATTATTTCCAAAAACCTTGTTTTCTAAAAGTTCCAAACGATGAAATATGGAGCAACTTTATTGCAAACTCTTTTTCTCACTCTGAGTGTAATCACACGTGGACGACTTTTTATCCAGGGACAGAAATCGTTTAATATGCAATCATTTTTACATGGAGAGCAGCTGTGAAGCTGTACACGCCGTCACGTTGCTGCAGTTATGCTGAAACCTGCTTCTGTGCCTAGTCTGAAATTATAGATCGGATTAACCCTGGATTATCTCAGTTCAGTTTATTTATCATTTAAATAGACATTAAATAATTCACAGCTGGTATATGAGGTGGCATTAAAATGTTTGGAGAGTAACGGTGTAACTGGTGCGGTTCTGACCCACGTGCGTTCTCAGAAAGTTAGAACAAATAACAAACGTGAAATTCTGCATGAGACTGGGCGAATCGGCCACAGAGACGTTTAACACGACATACGTTTGACATGTGACGCCACAACGGGTCGTTTGAGGTGCTTCAAGAACAAAAGAACATCGCCGGAAGATGGCGAGAGATCAGACCTCGGCTCAGCCCCCGGAAATGTCGAAACCATTCAGAACTGGTGCATGATGATCGCCGGAGAAGAAACCACACCTTCTCACTTCCGCAAAATGTCATCAAACTTCAAACGACAATAAAAAACTTAAATTCATTAACATTATCTGTAGCTCGTATCTATAGCTTCTTGCTTACATGATCAGTCTATGTATCTCACCT
>MU551545.1:449648-489648 GCA_024362625.1 Silurus asotus | reverse complement strand
TTCACTCCAACTCCAAGGTCATGGAGCTGGAATTTCATGCTCCAGCATCCAAAGACGCCTTGTGTGTCTCCAACTTTGTGCTAACAGAGAGAGATAGAAAGATGGAGAGCGATAGATTTCCATCACCAGTCTCACTGTAGTGTGTTTAAGCAGAACTATTTGTTTTGTGTTAATTCAGCACCTGTCACTGAACGCTGAATTATTCATCTCTCATGTACTGAAAGCCTTCTCCTGCTGAGAGTCCTGTGTGTGTGTGTGTGTGTGTGTGTGTGTGTGTGTGCTTCAGGGAAGACCTTGTCTCTGAGTTATGCCGTAGCATTCCTGCACTTTTTTCCCTCCTCGGTGACTTCGTGGCAGATGATGATTGATGGCCAGTGTCCGAGCGCCGTGGCGAGAGCGCTAATATTTCTCCGGATACTTGGCACATTTGTGTCAAACAGATGATTGCTGTGGGTGTGTTCACCATGGCAGAATAACAAATCACATCTTTTACATCTTTGGTTCCTCCCTCGCTTCTTTATGCCCACACTTACACACACTTACACACTCTTACAGGGCTCTCCGTGGTTCCTCTCGCTTCTCCTCACCTCACCTCCTCTTCCTCCTGCAATCTTTAAAGCTTTAAATTACCTTCACTGTTCCTGTCATGTCTCATTATTTGGGACGGATTAGACGGAGCTGATCGGGCGTCTGCTGAAGCGATTCTGCCACACTGCTTCCCCAGATCAGATTTGGCCAGAGCAAGTGTGTGAAGGTGCTTTTGATGGATCCTAAAACTTTCTCATCGACTTTACGTGGAAGGTGTAGCAGAATATTCATATTTTATAGTTTATTGTTATTTCTACTGTTTATTTAATTATTAATTACAGTCCAAATCCATCCTCAAAGTTATCGCTCAGGAACTTCATGGATCATGGTTATCAAAAAGTCTCGAGAATAGCTTTAGTAACACGCCAACAGATGGCAGCACGAGGCTGAACGCACAGTCACAGGGAGCACCAACCTTCATAAGTCAGTGTCCCAAAAGACATCGTCCTGTGTAGGTCAGGAGCCGTGCGACGTCTGTTAATCTGACCACGTACGCACAATGTCACAGAGCTCCTCGTCACACGTGAGTTTCTCTCCAGAACCATGATCTCACTTCCACACCCACACTACTCGCCACTACTATTTGGCTTTTGAGAACTTCATCCTCTTCCAGAAGATGTAGATCCAGAGCTGGAGCTGGCTTTGTGCACAGGGGTATTGTCATGCTGGAGCAAGTTCAGGTCTTCTAGATCAAGTAAAGGGAAAATGTCATGCTCCTGCATCCAAATACGTCCTGTACAATTGTTTGCCTCCGACTTTGTGGTAATAGTTTGGGGAAGAATCAAATATGACTGGAAAAGTTGGGTGTCCGAATACTTTTGGTGTTATTTTATGTGTATATGTTCATTAGAAGGTCATTATAGATTCTATACGACAATTTATGATGTATTGTAAAATACTTTTGGATCGTCTTCGTCTCAATGGACATCACGGCTTGAAGTTGAACAAAGAAAAATTATTCGAATTAAATTTAGAACATCATTTTGAACATCAATAATCAATTTAATAAAAATATTCCAGAACATTCTATAGACAACACTTGTTTCCTGGTGGTCTAGTGTTTAGGATGCGGCGCTCTCACCGCTGTGTCTCGGGTTCGATCCCCAGTCAGGGAACCGACCCCAGCCACTGTTAGTGCCGTCCCAAGCCCAGATAAACGGGGAGGGTTGCGTTAGGAAGGACATCCAGCATTAAAACAACTCCAATTTTACGTTGGAGTTTCTTTCCAATCAGATTTCAGCAAAAATGAACAGCTTGGGCTTGTGGTAGATTTAAATCCATGTTGCTTGAAGCTGTTGCTTCAACCAATCGGACTGCACCTTGTTTACTCCGAGGCCCTCTAGCAGGCGTCCAGTCACACCGGTGTTCTCACCTGCTGTGACTGGATGGTCAGCGAGCGTCGCTAGTCTGAGCTCACAAACCGCATCTGTAGCAAACTGCACAAGCTGAAATATATTCATGTGGATTTAATGAGAAGAACCTGATTTGGTCGCAGATACACTTTTACGAGACGGACTTTTCAAGAGAAGCTGGACATGGTGAGGAAAAGTCGCCAAAACAGTTCAAATCATTTGTTAAGCTTTTTTCATGAACTGTTTCTGTTTCTTTTCTGCGCAAAAACACAATTTATCTTCCTCGCAAATCCCCAGAAAAAACGAAATGTACTGAAAGAAGCAGGAAACCTCCGAGTTGATTTGATGAGGTGAACATCGATGCTTCTTATAAAGATGATTTATGCAGGAGGTGCGGCTGCGGCTACAGTGAAAGGAGATAATTGTGTTTATTGGGTTTCCTGCTTTAAGTTATAATGATGGTATTAACAGGTAGAACACCACTGAAGACCTGGAGATGTAATGCACGGTCCATCACTGCAGTTTGGTACTAAGAAGAAGCAGAGTACGTCCTGGAAAGGAAACACTTTACCATCTTATTATCATTTTAATTAAAATAATATTTATTACCAACATATGCACATGTCCTCGTTAAATATCTTCTCTATTTATTCCCTGTTTCCTCTTATAATAATCTCCACTCTTCTGGACAGATTTACACTAGCTTTGTGATCATTCAGCTGTTACTGAGATCAGGTACTGATGTAAGGTGGGGAGGGCTGGGGTTTACTCAATGTTTCAGTTTATCTCGAAGGTCTTCAGTGAGATTGTGTGGACGCTGTCCAGGATATTTAAGTTCTTCCAGTCCAGTTTTGACAACCATGTCTTCATGGAGCTCAGTTTGTGCTCCGGGTTTAATCATGGAAGAGTGTTTGAGCCCTTTAGTTCCAGTGAACTCCATTGTTTTCCTACAGCATACATAAGAAAGATTCACATTTATAGTGATTGTCAGGTGTCCACATACTTTTAGTATTGTATCTTTAAAGGTCACTTATAGCAGGGAAAAGACAAAGACCTTTAGAAGACCTTCAAAACATGGACACACAAAGTCCAGACAGGACTGAAAGAGATCGAAATAATCCCGTAATCCTATAAATAAGTGCACCTCTGTGCAGATTTCCCAACCTTCACCTCATTGTGTGAGGAGGCCTGGTGTGCAGTCAACATTCACATTCAAAAGGGTTGAGGTCAGAGCTTTTCAGCAGGAGATCTTTCACTCCAATCAATGAATAGCAGGAACATATAGTGGACATAGACGGAAGTTGAGTAAAATCAACTAGTCAGATTAAAACTCTTTACTACTCATCCGAGCAGCATCTCCAGTCTGAGGAAAGTTTGCAGTATTCCACAAATGTGTTTGCTCCAGGGTCGAGGATCCTCCCCTCCATGGAAAGCCTTGTTAGAGGAACAAGGGGCAGGTGAGAGTGCGGAGTGAGGTGTCAGAAGTAAAGGGAGTCGTTGGGATGTAACAACCACAGTGAAGGACAGTAAGAGGAGAGTGTATAGTGTACAATTTTTGAAATAGAGTTATCATTGTCTTGCTCAAATATGCAAGGTGTTCCCTGAAAAAGACGTTTTCTGGATGGACCCATTTGTTGCTCTGAAACCTGTCTATAATATTCAGCATTGATGGAGCCTCTCCAAATGTGCAAGCTGCTCATTCCACAGGCACAAATTCACTTACCTGATGATCTCCCTTACCATCAGAGGTGTGGCTCTTGAACTGAGCTCTGGTTACAAATCAGATAGTCCCTCTCCTCTTTAGTCTGGAGGACGTGGTGTCCATGGTCTCCAAAAAAAAAATTTAATTTGGATTTATCTGACTACAGAGCAGTTTTCCACTTTGCCTCAGCACATTTTAAATGAGTTTTGGCCCCAAGAGGATGGTGGTGTTTCTGGATTATGTTCCCGCATGCCTTCTTCTTTACATGATAGAGATTTAACCTGCATTTTTTGGACAACATGCAAACTGTGTTCACAGACTATGATTTCTGGAGGTGTTGATGAGCCCCAGCAGTGATTTAATTACAAAATTATGAATGTTTTGAAATGCAGATCCCTGAAGGCCCAAAGATCACAAACATACAATATTGATTGTTACACTTTTCCCTCATGCACAGAGATTTCTCCCGATTCTTTAAACTTTTGGTGATATTTTGTTTTGTAAACAACGAGATATCCGACTGTTTTGTAATTTTATGTAGAGGAAAATAATTCTGAAATTGTTCCACTGTTTGTGAACACAAAATGGTGAGGCTCCGCCCATCTTTACTTCTGAGAGTCTCTGCCTCTCGAAGTTACACAATTTATATCCAATCATCTCACTGACCTGCTGTCAATTAACCTCATTAGTTACAAAAAGTTTGATATGTTTTGATATGTTCTATTGTGAACTTAATGAGTTTTTATTTACATTTTACACAGTGTCCCAACTTTTTTGGAATTGGGGTTGTCCTTTATGACCTTTCAGGCCTGAGCTGCCCTCAGGGTGTCTGCATTGGTGGTGAGATTAGCAGAGCTCTGAGAGGGTCATTTCCTTCACACCCACATCCTCATTGCATCCTCATAAAAAAGACATAGCTGATTCTCCTGGATTTGGTGCACCTCAGCCCCTTTGAGATGTGGTGGGCTGGTGTGTGTGTGTGTGTGTGTGTGTGTGTGTGTGTGTGTGTGGTGGCAATGGCCACGTCCCAGTCCTGCATATAGACTCGTCTGGGTTTTATCATCATGATCGGCATGTTGCTAAGCAACCCCACACTTTTCATTTGGCGCTCCGGTATTGGTCCTGGCAGCGGCAGATAAGTGTGGGATTTGATCATAGACTCACCCGGCGCGCTCCCTGCTTTAATTTCCCCCGGCTGATGAGGCACTGTAATAGTTTTTCGAGGAGTGTGTAGCCTTGAATAATTAAAGCTGAAGCGTGGCTCTATTTCGTTATGCTCATGCTGCCTGCTGTTGCCGGAAGAGGGAAGGTTGATGTGTGTGTGAGTGTGTGTGTGTGTGTGTGTGGGGAGGTTGAAACCAGTAACCATGCTGAGAGATTGTGGCTGGAGCTCAGTTCAAGCTGCTTTATATTTGCCGTCAGCTGCGACCCACGTAGTCATCGCGGAGGTGCAAATGGGACACGATGCATGGAGGAATTTTTATAACCCCAAGTAGTGGGAGGCTGAAATACACAACACAACAAGTTACACCATGAACACATACAATTATATTTATTGCACATATTACAAAGTCTAGTGTGTTTTATTCGCAAACACAAGACACCAGCTATACAGTCTAACACACTCGGTATTGAATAGACCAAGAAACATCAATATTCAACACCATTTTCTCACTTATCCAAAACCTGACACGTCATTACGACTTTCACACTCACCTGAACACTGACACACACACACACACACACACACACACACACACACACACACACACACACACACACACACACACACACACAGCCTACACTCATCTGTTCTTTGACATGTTTTTACTTTGCACTGGACTTTGTAACATAACAGAAGGTCATGAGTTCAAATCCCAGCATAACCGAAGCTGTCACTGCTGAGGCCCTTGAGCCCTCAACCTTTCAGTTGTAAGTTGCTCTGGATAAGAACGTCTTCCAAAAGGCAATAAATGTAATATGAGGTGGTATCAAAACTTTTGTAACACACCAATTCTGCACGCACAATCACAGGGAGAACCGACCTTCATAAATCAGTGTTCGAAAAGACTGCTGTGTGGATCGGGAGCTGTGCAGCCCCTCACACACAAGCTTCTCACTGGAAATAACACAATCTCACTTCTATACACACACACACACACACACACACACACACACACTACTCACCAGATTTGGCTCCTGTGGACTTCACCCTCTTCCAGAAGATGAAGATCAGACTCACCATTTTGACACCGTTGCGGAGATCTGGCAAGAATATCAGAAGAAGCTTGACACGCTTCAGAAAGAAGACTTCCAGGATGCGTTCCAGGAGAACACTGGGAGCTGTATTACTGTGCAAGGGGGCGATTTTGAAGGTGATCCTGTGAAAACGTAGATAAATAAAGTACTTTCTTGTACATAGATCGAATCTTGAAATTTTTTGATACCAGTTAATAGAAATGTTGGTGCACAAAACATAAAACACAACATGCCAGAAGTTCTACAGTAGACAGTAACTTAATAACCACTCACTGATCAGAAATGCAGATCAGAATTCAAATGATGATGGATCTTAAGGCAGTTTATGTACAACAGAATGGGATTGATGAAGATAAACAGGATTAGAAATGAGTTTATTAGAGGGACCACACGTGTAGGGTGTTTTGGAGACAATGTAAGAGTGGTGAGATTGAGATGGGAGACTTGTGCTGAAAAGGGACATGGTGTATATCGGAACAAGAACGCTGAGGATGGAGCCACCAGGAAGGAGGAAAAGAGGAAGGTTAAGGAGGAGGTTTATGGATATGGTAAGTGAACACATGCAGGTGGTCGGGTTGAAAGAGGCAGATGTAAAGGGCAGAGTGATCTGGAGACAGATGATCCTCTGTGGAGATGCCAGGAGCAGCCGAAAGAAGAAGAGGAGTAAGACCATCTCTCAACCAGCTAAACGGATGGGAATCTGGGCACAGTTTCAGCAAAAATGGAAAAAGGTAAACATGGAAAATAAGAAGTTGATGCTTTTTAAATAGAGTTTTGGTGAACTGGTGTCAACGTTATCACCAGACTACACTGCGTTTTACAAATTACACATGGGAGAGAAAAGAATAATGCACACATGCACACATGCACATAGACTGGAGGTGGAAGATCAGTGGTTAAGGCATTGGACTTTGAATTAGGATAATTCAATTCCCAGCACCATCAAGCTGCCATTGCTAGGACCTGGAGCAAACCCCTGAACCCTCAACTGCTCAGTTGTAAGTTGCTTTGGATAATGACGTCTGCCAAATGCTGTAAAAGTTTGCCATACTGTCTGTGGCTGTCTCTCTTTCTACTCATTACCACAAAAAAGAGTTCAACCCATATAAAGCAGATCTTCCTGGAGCTGGCTTTGAGCATTGTCATGCTGGAACAGGTTTGAGTCTCCAAGTTCAACTGTAGAAACATTTCCTACTCCTGCATCCAAAGACGTCTTTTGTCTGCACATCGTTATATCTAACTCCACTGACCGCTCCTGAAGTTCTCAACAGGATTTCTACAGAACATTCAGACCAAATGGGAAATCAGATTGGACTGAGATTAGACAGTGTACAGTACAGATAATCGGCAGCACGTTTCACATCACTGGTAATCACATCGTTGAGATAATGAAGTGGCAGTACAATATGCACAACATGACTGTGATTCAGATGCTACAGTAGTGTACACGTGACTCACGTATTCATGAGCGCACGCTAAATTAGTGTGGAAATAAAAGAGGAGAAAGTCGGCAGTGCAGAGGCAGTTTAGAGCGTCTCCACAGCGCCAGAGGAATCACCAGAGGGATAAAGTCGAGCCTTACTGGGCTGGACGGCATCAGATTAGGACTCAGAGGAGATGTGTGAAAGGCTCGTTTAGAAAACTCTGTGTGTGTGTGTGTGTGTGTGTGTGTTGGTGTTTGGGTTTAATGGAGTCTGTGTGTATGTGTGTATAAAACCACAGGCCTTTATTATAGTGTTTTCCTGTTCTAATCTATCAAACTCATAATGATGGGTCGATGTTGGATGATGGACCTTGATGTGAAGTAAATATGAAGGACAAATTAATAAAATGAAATTTAATTAGCAAATAAACATTTGAGCATCTGAGCTCTACAGCAGGAGATCTTCCACTCCAACCCATGTAAAGTAAATCTTCACGGAGCTGGATTTGTGCACATTGGCATCGTGCTCCTTATTGAAGTGAAAGGAAAATTTCGTCCTATAAAACTGTGTGAATCCAAGTTTGTGGTAGCAGTTTTTTGGAAAGAAGAACATATGGCTGGTAAACTAGGTGTCAGTTCTCTGGTCTATCTGCAGTACAGTATGTAGTATAGGATATTACATATTGCACCAAAAAATCACATTGTGTTCATGAACATTTCTGATGACGTAAAGAAGATGAACGTCAAATCAAACAAGTCTGAAATCAGAGAAACCAGACAGAACACCAAAACAGTCACATTTGGATTCAGACCTCAGTAAACACACCCAGTTTGAAAAGCTCCATAGTCTTGGCCAATTCTCACCACACAACAGATACCAGACATGGAGGAGAAGCTTAGCATGTAAATCCTGTTAAGGGTATCGTTTAGAACTGCTCCTCAGGGGAGGATGTACCACACACTGAGGAAAGCTCTGAGGAGATCTTCCCATCTAATGTCATTGTGACTGATAGAGATTTCCACACTTCCTTCTGCCCTGAGAGCAAAGCCAATATTGTTCTGTTGTAGAATCTCAGCAGGTTTTAAATGTACAATCTCCTGATGATAGGGTTCAACACTTTTCTGTTGTTGCTGAAGCTACCTGTGATGAACGGTGGGAACTCTGACAATGTTGACATCCAATCATTTTGACATTCTGACCGCAGGGGGTCATTACAATGACAAATCTATGAAAGATCTCTCTCGCTGTTGCATCAGCCATGCTCCTGAGGTCCCAGTGATCCATGTTTCTGGCCCCTTTCTTCACTACGGATCTGCCTGATTCATCCTGACGTCCTACAGTATCTCTGGATGGAGTCCTAGGAAAAAAAATGGCTCCACATGAACACCCTGAAGATGCATGAAGTTACTGAGCAACTCAAGAACTTTGAGGATGGATTTGGACTGTAAATAATATTAACAGTCTGCTACAATGTGCACAGGAACACAGTTTGTATGTGAGCGTCATCACTGAACCTCAACACTGATAGAACTGTAATAAATGGACATTCGGTGTTGAGGACGAGGTTTTGAGTCTGGTTCCTCTTAAAGTTCCTTTCTGGCTTGTTCATTAGAGATCAAATTATCAGGAACAAACTTACAGGCACTAAAACTACACACTCCAACGTTATGAGCTCTTTATCTCTGCAAAGCTAAAAATGCTCTCCTTGGCCAGTGATCTGCTTCTTTTTTCATGCATTGCTCCATTCTGCTCTTTAGCTTCTCACTGAACCACTTTGATAAATAATAAACTTCAACCTCAGAAGCAGGAGAAGCCACACATTCTTTGAAAAGAAGGATGGAGGATGAGCTTATTTTCACATTTTCCCAATACAGAGATGGTTCAGTATTAGTTCAGTCATGATGACGTGCCAGATGTTCCCAGAAAAATTGTTGTATGTATCGTGTAGGCTCATGTAGCACTTGTATTGAAACGATGCGGTACACATGGGTGAAAAGCTGCCATAGTTTAGGAAGCATATGAAGAAAGGGGAGATGTGCTTTCCTCTGGCTGCTCGGTCTCGTCTTGTCTCGTCTCGTCTCGTCTCGTTTTTCCAACTGCTCTCGCTCCTGACAGTCTGACAGTTCTACAGAAACCACTCATCTTTCATACACCAGGTTTTTTCACACGAGTGTCCTCTCTTTGGGAAGATCTGGCACAATAAAAACATATTGCAGCCTCTCTCTCACACACACACACACACACACACACACACACACACGCACACACACTTCTTCAGGTGTGTACATACAAGGCTCATAAATGTCATGGAAATGAGTGTGTAAATGGTTGTTTGAAAGCTGCTCTAAATCAGGCACCAGGTGAAAAACCACACCATGAGATTTAGCATTTTTCAGTCTAATGCTTCTGCGTGCATTCAGTTCAACTGGATTCAACTAAATTCCAGAGATGGGATACAATTGAATTTACAATTCAGATTTGCACACGCATCCGTGAGACGCTCGCTTTCGCTAATGAATTGAACGAGGCTCTGATGATCCGAGAAGATTTTTCCGAATGAATTGACTGAAATGGGATGGGTTCTAATAAAGCAGAGACGCTCCACACTTTCTGTTCGTTAAAACAATTAAAAAAATACACTCGTGTTCACTTCTGCTGGTCAACCGGCGAAATGATCTCCAGCTAAATTTCAGAGCAAATCGCAAAAACATTCCCATAAAGTCTCGGAGTTAACAAGCTGCTTTCCAGTGTGTCATCAGTCCCTTTTACATTCACCATGAAGTGCGTTCTTCAAGGCCGACACGTGACACTGAATGGTTCCAGCACGTGAGGAACAAAAAAAAGCTTAGTTGCATTAAGTGGGTTAGAGATTGCAAAGATCTTCTAAGCCATATTAGCTCTTTAATTCACAGGGATTTGAACGACAGATGTTCACATAATTGAAGCCCAAGAATTAACTGATTAAAAAAACATTGAAACATTGTGCTGAGGTTCTGGATGAAAAAAAGAAAAGGCTTTAATCTCCTCTAGCGCTTTGTGGTGACGTGCGGTTCCTTTTAGTTTTTCCATCACAGAGAAGGACTTCTGGATTTTAAAACTTTGGGTGGACATCACATGCTGATTTTTCTTCATCTTACAAACTTCAAGAGAGACAGAGAGACTTGTGAGGAACCTTTTTTTTTTTTTTGGAAGCTCCATCACAAAAACTGACAAAGAAAAGTCAGTTCTTTATGATGTGGTGGAGGAGAAATGATGATCTGTGATGATGAGATCTATGATCAACTCCAAGTCAACATTATACAGTATCTTCTCTTTTACCCTATAAAATACACTCTGTTGAACAAAAGATGCTGGAAAAGTCGTGTCCCAGATGTTTTGTTCAACAGAGTGCATAGGATGTCTTTGAACGTGGATCCTTCACCTGAACTAGGAGACCCAAATGTGTTCCAGCATGACAATGCATTTGTGCACAAATCCAGCTCCATGGAGATCTGCTTTTCATTGGTTGGAGTGGAAGATCTCCTGCTGTAGAGCTCCAAACCTTTTGATTATGAATGAATGTGAACTCTGACTGCACCCCAGAACCTCATCACCTTCTCACCTACATCACCACCTGACTAATGAGCACAAATTTCCACGAAATCTAAAAGAAAGATCTTCCCAGAAGAGTGAAAATTCTTATAATAACGCTTAAAGACTAAATGTGGAAATGGGATGTTCAAAAAGTACCTAGAAATCAGGTGTCCAGAGGCTTTTGTTTCTGAATCTTTTCAGCGTTGTTCTGTTGCTTCTCAGAATTCTATTATAGTTATTGGTTATACGTGATGATCATTTCCAGCCTGGACTTTTTTCCTGGAATTTGTGCAGAAAAATACACGTTACTGAGTTCATTTATTTTTTCAGTTGGTGAAAAGAGCAATCACAGATGCAAATGAGCAGGACTGAGTATTTACTTCACCTCTTAGGAGTTTAATGGCACGGCTATGAAGAACAGACTGAAAATATTTCAGATTTTGGATCTCATGGCACCTGTAAAGTAGTTGGAGATGCCATCAAGTGAACAGTCAGTTCACTTGATGTGGGAAAAGATCTCACTTTGACTAAAGGACAAGATGTGATGAAGAAGTGGGTCAATGTGTCTGCTGTGCAGTAGTTTAGGAGCACCTACCAAAAGGGTTTGAAGAAAGAACAACTGATACATCCCACATGAGATCTATGTTTTTTCTGAAAATGTTGATTGAGGTACCAATAACCGGAGTTCCTGTCCCTTTCCTCTGCTCGGATCTACCTGGTTCATCCTGATGCCCCGCCTCTGGACGGAGTTCTCTTAAATTCAAGTCCACTCTGTGCAGTTGGTGATGGAGTCACATCAACAGCCTGGAGATCCATGAGATTACTGAGGAATGTGGGAACTGTGAAGATGGATTCAGACTGTAGTCAATATATTCATGTAGGTGTCCATCACTGAAGACCACACCTCAACAATGATGGAGTTGTAATGTATGGACAGTTAGTGTTGAGGATGAGGATGTGGGTTCCTTGTGTCCATGTGAGGTTTCCTTCAAGTGTTCTAGCCAAGTGTGTGTTCTCTCCATGAGGCTTTCCTGTGTCTCTCTGTCTGGGAAGGCTTTGGGTCCAGCACTTCCTGACCAGATAAATCAATCAAGTGTCAAGTTTATTGCACTTTGCACAGATATGTTGCAGTATATAAACTGAAATTCTTATCCGCTTTGGTCACAAAGGTTACACATTATTTACATGAAATACAATAGACACATGATGAATGAATGAATGAATGAATGAAAGAAAGAAAAAGAATAAATGAATAAATAAATGAATTAATGAATGAATGAATGACAAATGAATGAATGAATGACTGACTGAAAAAACAAATGAATGTATAAATGAATGAATGAATAAAATGTATGAATGACTGAATAAATGGATGTGTGAATGAATGAATAAATGAAAGAGTGAATGAAAGAATGAATGTATGAATGAACAAATGAATGAATGAGTGAATGAATAAATAAGTGAATGAATAAATGAATGAATGAGTGAATGAATGAATGAATGACGGAATTAATAAATGAAAGAATGAAAGAATAAAAGAATGAATGAATGAATAGTACAGTGAGAGCTATTATATTCACAGATACTCTTGGCTTTATATCTGTCATTCGCCAAATCATTGGGAAATCAAATTATTTTTTTTTGTGCTTAATGTCACTTGTCCACTGCAGTTCGACGGAACGAAATGGTAATAAAAATTAAAAGGAACAAAAGCGTCTTGTGTGGAAATGTTCTGCATCTGCTCAGGACTGCAAGTTCAACTGCAGCAACATGTTTTTATCTTCTCTCCACCAGCAGTTCTGAATTCAGTATTACTGACATCTCTGCAGAACTTTTATAGAACCTGTTATTGTGTGTGTGTGTGTGTGTGTGTGTGTGTGTGTGTGTGTGTGTGTGTGTGTGTGTAGAATCTAATGATGAAGAACTCAGCAGTATTCCATATAATTAAATCCATGGAAAGCTTTGGATTGATTTCATATCCTGTTGATATTTGCTTCATTGGGCGTTGAGTGTACTCAGAGTGGAAGGTGTTTGGAGAAATCATTTGATGCGCCCCTGAGCTACAGGCTTTGACATTTACGACTCTTTTTTTAAAGATAATAATTCTTACCCAGATTGACAGGAATCACCCTATAGTACAGTAACAGTGTAATAAACCCGTGGTAAAGTACAGAATAATCCACCTGCAGGAGCAATAATAATTCATCTCAAGGCTGATTAAGAAGCTGCTTTGTATTTGTACTTTACAGCACAGTGAAATTCTTTCTTCACCTACTGCAGTGATGTTAGGAAACTGGGGTCCAGGACCCCTGTAGCATGGAGGATTTATGGCCTTGAACAAGAGTGGCACCATGGCGATACCTGGGCTTCAACCATCAACCTTCTGGTCAGTTATCCAGAGCCTTAACCCAGAGCACTCAGACACCACCTCCCCATATTAGATTAAATAATCTGTTTTCAAAAATCTTGGCCTCGGACATTCATTTCTATTATAGTGTCAGTTTTCATCATTTCTGTAACTGCAAGAAGCATATTTTACTGCCACAAGTGCTAATGATAAATACCAAGTTTAGCCCATGCCCTGTTTATAAACATGTGTTTAAATAAATAATAAAAAATAACAAAAATAAATAAATAAAATATTATAATATATTATATTATTAATAAATTATATTATATTGTATTATGTTATATCAAGTGTATTTTTTTTTTATTTGTTTCATTCCACATATATGTTCTCTACACTGTCTGGCCAAAAGTTTGTGGACACCCAACCCAAGATTGTGAAGATTGTGTGAAGTGTGATTTTTGAACATTGGATGTTCACTTGATGTTATAATAATTTCCACTCTTTTGGGAAGATGTTCCACTAGATTTTCCACTGGATGATGTAGGGTGAGGAAGTGCAGCCAGTGGGAAAAAGCAGGAGATCTTCCACTCCAACCCATATACATTATTTGGTAGAGACCCTTATCCAGAGTGACTAATAACTGAGCAGTGGAGGGATAAGGGCCTTGTTTAAGGGCCCAGCAGAAGCAGCTGGGATTTGAACTAGTGACCTTTCAATCAAGAGTTCAATGCACTAACCACTAACCCTCTATGTAAAGCAGATCTTCATGGAGCTGAAGCTTTGTGCACAGGGTCATGCTGGAACAGGTTTTGGTCTCCTAGTTCAAGTTCCTGCTCACGCATCCAAAGACGTCAACAAAAAAAATCGTTCTACACAAAATGATGAAGAAACACATATCCCTGAAAAAATCAGGTGTCCCAGTTCTTTTGTCCATAAAGTATGTTTGATAAATTCTTCATGAAATGATCATACCTTTTCCTTGTTCCATAATCAATTTGTTTTGCTTTCTATTTTCTCATATGGATGTGTGGAAAGTGTTGTGAAATCTGTCGTGTTTAATACTAAGCAGGAGGTGTGGGTCTGGGCTGAGAACGATGCTGGGATCCTGGTGGCCTATGAAACAAACAGACTGGAAAATGTTCAGCGGAGTGAGAAATATGGATGTATTTATTCACAGCTTCGAGTTGCTCTCTGCACATGTCCGCACCGATGCACATGTTCGCCGAAACATTGTCTTCTCAGGATACTTGTAAGTAAAGTGATTTGCATTATAAAATCTAAAAATAATAAAATATAAAATAAACTGATTCACCCATAAATCCAGAGGAACAACCTGCTTTCTATAGAGATTTTCTTTTATTTTAATTTCTTTGAATAATCAGGACCAATTAACTTAACAGAGGTCCTCAGAAACAGTGTGTGTGTGTGTGTGTGTGTGTGTGTGTGTGTGTGTGTGTGTGTGTGTGTGGACATTTTGAGTCTGATGAGATACTGTGTGTGCTGTGACCTTAAGGAGATGCAGTTTGGATAGTATTTATTTATTTATTTATTTATTTATTTTTATACCTGCCAACTTGGATGGTGTGAGGTGTAACACACCTCCTGCTTCAAGCCAAAGGATCCCATCTTCTCAAACTGATGCTCATGATGTGTCAGATAGAACCCACAACTTTCTGCATACACGAGCTGACAATAGATTGTGTCATTATGAATGACAAGCAACATAGATCAGAAGATAGGGCTGGAGGTTTCTTAGGAAAGACTGATTGCACTAATTCACCAGGTCCTGCTACATCTAGATTTCTACTTCAAACTTCCTATGGCTAAAATCTCATGCCACTATCAGATTCTACTCCTGTGATCCTGGTCCTACAAGCTCCCAGATTCTACTACTACCTTTCTTTGTCCACAAGCCCATGCTCCATCAGGTTTCCGCTCATGGTTCTTGAAGCCACAAGTTCCTGCTCCATTAAGATTTGTCCTGTTCAATCTAAAATTCTACTCCTACTTTCCTCTGGTCAAAATGTCCTGCTTAATTCAGATTCTACTCCAACTTCCTAAATCCACAAGCTCCTGCCGCATCTAGACTTCATACTTCTCATGGCTAAAATCTCCTGCTCCAATTAGATTCTACTTTTACGGTCATAGACTAGAAGCTCTTGTGGCCACAAGCTCCTGAATCTATTGAGATAATTTTCCTACTTTCCAGGGACCACAGGCTCCTGCGGCATTCAGATATGCTTCTACTGCGTTTCTTTGCTCACAAGCTCACGATCTATCAGGTTTCTGCTCTTACATTCTGTGGCCAAAACCTCCTACCCACCCACATTCTACTTCTACCATCTAGTGGTTATAATTACCTACTGCTTTCAGATCCTATCCATGCTACCCTGAAAACACAGGCTCCTGGTCTCATGCAGATCCTACTCCTACCTTCTGGAGACATAAGCTCCTGTCCCATCTGGATTTTTACTCCTACTTTCTTAAGACCACAAGCTCCTGCTCCATCCAGGTTCTGCTTTAACAATTTAGTGGTTACTATCTTCTGCAGCATCCAGATGCGATGTATTCCATCCTGAAACCACATACGCCTGGTCTCATGCAGATGTTACTCCTACCTTCCAGAAACCCCAAGCTCCTGCCTCATTTAGATTCTACTTTACTTCCATGTGGTCACAATCTCCTGCTGTATCTAGACCCTGTGTATACCATCCTGGAGTCACAAGCACCTGGTCTCCTACAGATCCGTCTCCTGCCTTTCTGCAGCCATAAAACTTGTTCCACACAGAGATACTAATCCTCCTTACCTGAGGCCACAATTCCATGAGCCTTTTCTGTTACCTCTAAACCACATATTCGATAAAACCTCCTATTTCTAGCAGGTCTGATATTAAATGACTAATTCATAGGTTTGGAAGTGAGATTTCTTCCTCCTCTCATCTGCTTGTCACATTTCGCTTGTTTCCTGGCCATTATAGCACATAAAAAGCTGCTTTGAGACTGAGACAATCTTCACTGTGAAAGGGCGATAAAATAAAATATTAATTTAATCTATTCTCTTTTCGATCATTCTGTCTTTCTTACTGTGAGAAGATTTCCATTAAAGCACGAGATCATCAAACAGCAAGCCAGCTTCTTCACATTTCCTCTCATTTCTCTGTGTTTGTCTCATTTTTCTCTTTCTTTTTTTTCTCCAAAAGGCTTTCAGCTCTTTTTTTTCCCACTCTGTCAGGAGTAAAGTGCTGATGTCTGACTAATGAAAGGTTTGAATAAATCACTTCACCACTCTTTACATACTCTTATATACTTTTTGGTTTTGGACTCTGGTCAAATCTCACAAGCTTAAAGGCTGACTGGACACAAACCTCTGCGTGGTTTCAGGTAGCATCATCTCTCCATCTTCTGCTGGTCAGAATGTCAGAAAATAAGGCAAATAAATGATTCCTTTGGAGATCTTTCCTGCATGAGAACACGAGGAACTAACAGGTTTCATGGCTGGTGATTATGGTGATTATTATTATGGTGTTTAAATGGCTTGTGGTCAGAGCTCTATACAGAGCAGGAGATCTTCCAATCCAACCAATGTAAACCATGTCTTCATGGAGCTGGATTTGTGCACAGGGACATCGTCATGCTGGAACAGGTTCTGGTCTCCTAGTACAAGTGAGAGACAGATTTCATTCCACTGCATCAAAGACGTCCTGGACATTTTTATATCCCCAACTTTGTGCTAATAGTTTGTGAAAATTTCCCAAATGACTGGAGAAGTCAGATGTCTTTTGCCATATAATTTATATAAAGTTTTGTTCATGCACAAATTTGTGAAGTATACACACAGTTCTTGTGTTGGACCTTCACATTTGTAGATGTATAACATTTGTAGCTCACCTGAGCTCTGGTTAGCTGGTTCCTCAAACCCACATGTAAACGTGAATAGCATGATCGTGGGGTTTGAGATCATTGTGCATTCACTTGTTGATTAAATAAATAAATATATAACAATCCTGTGATTGGTTGGTCAGTGATGTCATGGCCAATGAGAATGCACAGGGATTTTTAATTGCTGCAGAACAATAGAAATTCGTCACAGGTGATAAAGTGGAAAAGAAAACTTTATTTAAACTGTTTGGGAATTCCTGACAAACTAAACAAACAAAATAAGCGTGTTATTTTTTTATAGGTGAATATTTTTTATTATAATTTAAACAAAATATTATATTATATACATCATATTTATTTAATTAATTATTCACATTTATAGTAATATATTGATATGATTAATATTTTTATATTATTATATTTTTAACAAATAAATTAATAAATAATTCATTTTCTTCATGTCAGAGTCACCACAGAACCCTCTAGAATTAAAACAAGTAAACGTGCCATTCGATTCGATTGGATTTAATTTACTTCAATTCAATTGTCAAAATCCTCAAAAATAAAATCCAGCTAACTTCAATTCTGCTGAACAATTTAGACTTGTTTGCTCGTCTGTAATCGGTTTTCTGAAATGGCACCAGTTCTTTACCTGAAGGATAAAATTAAAGGTTATCATTTGTACCTTTCTTCAGAACTTCATTTACAAGGAATCAAATGATTTTCATTCATTTGAACAAATTGATATCATTATTTCCGCACCGTGTTGTTCAGGCACAATTCCCATGTCAGTCACATGTCCACTTCCTGTTTGACTGACGTCTCACCAGTGGGGTTGGAATTGATTTAGAAATTCAGCTCTACACTAACCCTGACTTTCAACACGGTACATTACAGAGTCTCTTTGAGCTCTAAGGCAGCTTTCAATCAGCCTCCCTGAGACCCCGTGGACTACACGTGGACTTTCCACTCGGATTTGACACGTTCGCCTGTCATCAAACCCTGCATGAGCTGAGTCAGGTGTGTCAGAGCGTTCAAAACACACGATTGTAGAGGATGTGAGATTGAGAACTGCTGCCACAGTCGAACGCCTGACTCATTGCAGAGCCAGTACCCTTGGAGGAACTTTATATTAAGCACTTTGCCTGTAGCCACTTCGCCAATGTGCAGGAAGCGTAAAAACTTGCCATCTCTTGGCACGAGCATAATTCAATGCCTAGCAGGGCCAGAAGCTGTGACTCTCATGGGGATCACAGCCAAAGGCACTCTGCTACCTCCTACATACATTATTTTTAGTCGAGACTATGTTCTTATGTTCACAGAGGATCTTTAGGGACATGCCATGGCCTTGATGGATGCCTTTACAAAAAAACAAAAAACCCAACACATTGTATTTAACATGCAGGATTTCTGCTTTGTACAGTTTCATGTGTGTGTGGATTTCGACAGCAATTAATCAAGAATTTTAGTTTCTTGGCAATAAAACAACACGTAAACATCTTGTCCGAGCCCTCAGGTTGTACATAGCAATGTTTTTGAGTGAAAATGATGAGAACGGCTAAAGTTCCAAACACATCAGGTCACAGTTTTCATTCCATTGCATCATTCGTTGAAGTGGCGTACGAGGGGGAACGTAGCGAGCGAGGGCTTAACGCTCGCACGGCCCTGCATCGGAACGTCGGCTCTTTCAGGAAGACGCTGCTTTTGGTGTGACAACAAGCTGTCTTAGCCTGCAGCGTACATTTAGCAACAGGCTGAGTAAACACCATCACGCTGATTCGCTCCAAGACATTCATCATTAGTGTTTATATTTCTCCAAGTTTTTTTCTTTTCGTTTTAAATGGCTTCCAAATATTTTGTTCGGGAGATTTGTACGAGCTGAATGTAGTTTAGTTTGTATTAGGAACATTGTTAGTGTGTGTGTGTGTGTGTGTGAGAACTTTTTACAAAAACTAAAATAACTGCAGAAGACGCCTCATCATGCCAATTCAATTCATCAACAATGCATATTGTAAAATTCAAACTGGACACCATGAGCGGTTCTCTGCTGGACGTGTGCAGATGTTCTCCAAGACCTCATTGGATCTCAGTGGTCAGAGCATATTCATTTGTGAAATTTGTGTGTATTTCAAATCATACACTAGAAGGACAAATGTTTGTGGACACATGACCATAAGATGTTTTTTGAACATCCAATTCTATATTGAATGGCTGAAAAAAGTCACACCCTCATGTGTATGTGCACTGTTCTGTTTATAATCCAGTATCGCTTGTAGATTTTTGACAAAAGCGGCAGCCAAATAAATCATTGTAGGCGTTCCGAGCGCTCATTTTGGTGACAGGCGTAATCTTTTGAAATCTGTGTTTAAAATCCAAAACATTACTTTATAATTCGACAGTCATGAAAGTAACTGTCATGTAATTTGTGTCAAAATGCGATTGCGTTCTTTATTCAGGGTTTGTACAGACGCCTGGAAACACTCAAATAAACGATTACGATTTTGTTTTCTTCTGTTTATTATGCGCTAAAGTTTCGAATAAGGCGCTGGATTGATTTTTACATTCTAAGTGAATAAAATGGCATTCAGAAAAAAAACCCAAATAGAAATAGAATGTAGTGAGTTTTCTAAAGAAAAGAAACAGTACCGCCTCGCTTTCTTCTTTTATAACTGCTCATCACAAAGTTTATCATTCACAGCAGTCTCCCAAAACTTCAGATTCGCCTGTGATCTTCATCATAAGCTCTATATCTCAAGTTTAATGTGTGTCAGATTTCCACACATCCAGCAGATGATCTGATTTGGTTTTGTAGTTAAAGTCACAGCAAGGTCAAATGTCTAAAATAGGTTTTCTTTCTGGATATTTCAGACATATAAAACTAGAAAATACCAAGAAGGACTAAAGTGACTTGTTTCTATAGTAACAGATACTTCACATGGCCACATGGCTCTGGTATAACATGAATAAAACACTTCAGGACATTTCTAACTTTCCCTCAGGGTTCATTAGGCCACATCACTGATTGTTGAGTCTTAAGCTGTTCGCAAAAAATGTTCTTGGAAAACAGCATTAAAACCTAAAGAGACAACAGAATTGATTGATTTGATCATCAGTGTTGCTCCTGATTCACTTATATTTACAGCATTCTTCTGCAGAGCGACTTACATTCATCTCGTTTATAAAACCGAGCAGCTATGATGTTATGGGTCAAAGTAGTGGCTGGGATTTGAACTTACAACCTTCAGATACACAGTCCAGTGTCTTAAACACTAAACTACTACTTTCTACTGACTTAGTATTTATATAGCAAATGCATCAACATTCAAGTTCAATTCATTTTTATTTGTTTTGCACTTTTAACAATGAACATTGTCTCAGAGCAGCTTTACACAGATAATGTGGTGATTCAAATAAATACGACCTTTATAAGTGTAAGTCTCTCCCTGATGAACAAGCCGGTGGAGACTGAAGGAAGAAACCTTAAGAGGAACCAGACTCAAGATGGGGAGAGAAAGAAAGGGAGAGAGGGAGAGAGATAGATAGAGAGAGAGCTAAAAGGAACTGAAAAGGAAGAAGTAGAAAGAAACACAGATAAGATACGACCCACCACACCATCAACAAACCTGAGTGAACGTGTGAGAGTAAGGAGACGACAGCATCCAAATATCCCAGTTCACCAAACACTCCATATCCATGATCCCTCCAGATCTGCTCCTTTACCTCACAAACACCTACTAATAAAAGACATGACTAAAGTTTGGGTCTCCAAGTCAAGTGTCCCAATACTTTTGTCCAAATAGAGTAAATTTTTATGTATTTCTCCCCGCCCTTGTTTTAAAAGCCTGGCGTTCTCCCTCTAGCGGCGTCGTATATCCAGACGTATATCCAGCCTGTAGTTCCAGAGCAAAAACCCCACACACGTCAGGCATGTATTATTTCTCTTGGACCTGAGAGAGATTTATTTTAAAGGGCTATACTGGGATGATAAACCAGTTCAAGTGGTCTCTTGTTTGTAAAACATACAGTGGGTACAAAACATGGTCCTGTTATGTCTTTTTCCACCTTAAAAATTATAGATTCAGCAATGTTTTTTACAAGAAAGTATTTTATTTTTTTAATAAAATAGTCCCCTTTGCTCAGTAATACGACGCTTCCAGTGTTCTTCTGGAACGTGTCCTGGAAGTCTTCTTTCCTAATCGTCTCAAGCACCTTCTACTATTCGTGCCGTATCTCCAAAGTCACTGACACTCCATAAGACTGATCTATTTAGGTTGGTGCTCCCTGTGACTGTGCATGCATATTAAAAACAGTCACAGGGAGGTGTTGGTGTGTTACAAAACGAATCTCCAAACTTTTTAATACCACCTTGTACCTGAAGTCAAAAACAAAGTAGGGCAAATAAATACAATAACCAGGTTGTGTACACACTACTATAATAATACTTGTTTGAAGGACTTTTTGCTTGTGATTCAACTCAGCTTTTTCGATAAGAGTCTTCCAACTTAACACCTCTTAATTTCTCCATTTTATTCCACTGTTCTTTACTTAAATGCTCCAGATCTATCAAACTACAAGACTCTCTTGAAATTATTCCACAGGTTTGATGGCCCATTGATTTCCCTTTCCATTCCTTCTCTGACCTGGATTTATAACCCGCACGGCAGCCAAGCTACATAACTTGCCCGGCTCATTTCGATGTATTAAACCCCTTATCGGGTCAGTCTCTGGCAGAGACCCTCTGCGAGAGTGCCTGGATGGGACTTGGCCGTAGTTTTGGGGGCTATATCTGAGCCCCCCTTCGAGCCTCTTGCCAAAGCATCTTGTAAGCATCTTTCAACCAAGACTGCATTATTGTTGGCCATTTGCTCTCTTAAGAGAGTAGGAGGTCCTTTCTGTGGCCCTCTTCTTCCTGGAGTTTACTCCAGGTATGGCCAGTGCCTTTTTGTACCCCAGGATGGGTTACATCCCCAAGGTGCCATGACCTGTAAGGTTACAGGCATTCTATCCTCCTCAATTTCAGGGAGAAATTTAACCGGCTGTGCCCGGTACGCTCACTGGACACCTACATCCATAGGACGGGACCCTGGAGAAAGTCTGACGAACTGTTAGTCTGCTACGGCTCTCCGAGGAGAGGCCTTCCTGCCAATATGAAGATCCATAGCAGATAAATCATTGATCATCGCATCATAATATGAGTTCTCTGGTCTCCCCACTCCATTCAGGGTCAGAGCTAATGCCGCCCGGAGTGTGCAGCCTCAAAGGCTTGGTCCTCTGAAGACCTTTGTGCGGTTCTACAACCTGGACTACTGTGCCACTCCTGGCACCTCTGTCCTTTGACCTAGCTGTTCTTATACACACTAGTCAGGGACTGTTCAGACTGGTATGATTGGACACTCGTTCCCAAAGTGTTTCGTTCCAGCTCGAGTTCCTGAAAGGGATTGTCTCTAGGTTACGTATGTAACCCTAGTTCCCTGAGGGAAAGAGACACTGCATCTCTAAGCCACACTGCCAGCGTCCCTGCAGTGTTTACTTCTCTCATACAGAGGCTGGTTCTCACCTCACTTCCTGTGCATTATATACTTCCTGGTCGTGATGTCACCATGCCGGTGACAGCCAGCATTCAATTTTTGACTGATTGCACACATTATTTCAGAGCGTGACCACAGGGGTGCATTCCCAAAGCATTTCAACGCAGTGCCTCGTTCCCTCAGGGAACTAGGTTTACCTACGTAACCTAAAGATGTTATCCATGATTCCCTTTATCGTAAAAGGACCCTCAATACCAGCTAATGAGAAGAAGCAGCCACATCATTCTATGCTACCACCACCATGCTTTACTGGCTATGGTTGTTTTTGCACTTGACAAGTTCTTCCTTGATCTCCTCAGACCATCACACATTTTGCCAAAGGCATGGATGTTTGTTTTCATTGTAAATAGCTCTCATCTATCCATCGTGCCCCTCCCGATGGACCAGACATGTCAAGAATACTGAGAGTAACCAGTACCTGCCAGATATCTCTACATCTTTTAGGTTTCAAGTCTCCTTGATAAACCTTCTCTTTGCAACATCCATTTCTTGATAATATCACCATGGCGACCCATTTTTCCACCCATTTTAATCTAATATTTTGGAATTTCCTTTTACGCTCTCGATCAAAAGCTTTCAACCACAAGATCCTGCACCATAGTTTCAAGAGGATCTCAAGATGATCTCAAGAAAGTTCTTCAGAAACAGCTGAGGTTTATTTTGGGGTTATCAGACTCACTTTAGCGATGCAGGTGTGTGATGAGTGAGTGTGAAAGTGATTGGTTAATTCTGGTCAAATCACAGCCTCCATGTTCCATTCTAAAAGGGTTTGAAAAGCATCTCGGATGGTGGCTTGTTATTCAACCAGGTGCATTAGCATATAAATATAATTTTTTTTCAAGGCCAAAAATATTACTTGCTGTACTTGCTTGAACAGTTTCAGGAAAACTCTGTAGCATCTTTCATTTAAGGTAGCACTTTAACTAATATCTGCACAATGCACATTTTAGAGCCACTGAAATGAGGCAATATATTGATTTCCATAACTCATTAAAACACAGGAGCAATATGTTTACTGCAAATATATATATATATATATATTTAACTTTTTTCAGCTCTAACATGATTGCTGGAGTCAAATTGAGCCCTGCTGAAAGACAGAGAGAGAGAGAGAAAGAGAGAGAGAGAGAGAGAGAGAGAGAGAGAGAGAGAGAGACAGAGAGGGAATTTTATTGAGATAGATTTTTTTAAAGGCAAAAAGTCATTCTTGTTCAATTTGAAGGTCCCTCGGCTCTCAACCTATAAAACGTTCTGGGATTTGAGTTTAACTAATCCGGGTAATTATGAAATCCCAGCCACATCATTTCAGTATTAATGCACCCTGTGACTCAACGACGTGTGCGACGTGTGTGACCTTTCCGACCACGGCAGAGCGATGAAGCTGCACTTCACACGTTGTATTTGACCTTGCAGTGCAATAAAACATCATCAATCACATTTCAGCTCTGGGAATTTAGGAAATGCATGCCGGTTTAAATCATGTCTTACAAGCTAAAAACAACCAAGTCCCAGAAGTACTGCGCTGTTTGAACAATCCTGACTTCCTTTCTGTTTTTTTTTTTTTCTGCAAAGCGATACACGGCCTTACCTTTAAAACAGAAACTTCTAACTGAGGTCCTAATCAGCCTCTGTAGTACAGAATATATACTGTCTAACATGTTCCCATTCTTAGACTGTGTTCTTTTATTAGCCGCCTATTCAATGTCTAATTCTGGAATTGGTACATGTAGTGCTCGTATGCACATCTTTCATCTACTGAAAATCGCTTGGTCTGTTTTTGTATAGCGTCATTAAGTATTTCTTTCACCTGAAACACGGTTCTTATGTTCCCCAGCGAATGGATCTTTAATTAGCAGCTTTTAGATAAATACCATTATTCAGCCTCCTCATTTTTTTCCTCAATAACCAGTTCAGCAAGATTAATGATAGGATGCCTATTGTCCACAAAGTACTTTCACTAATCACTGAGAGTACGATGAGGGGGGTGTGAGGCGGGCGGGACATTAAACAATGCAAATCAAACCACATTCTTCAAGTGTGCCGTGTTGCGCTGTTCAGCCGGATAGGGAGATGTGGGGAGAAGTAGACGACTCCATTAGCAGCAAAATATAAAAAAAGACAATACCAAATGTATGATGTATGTGTTTCCTTTCGCTGCCGGCTTTGAGAAAAGAGTAATTCTTCCTTTAAAAACAGCGAGACTGAAGCAATTGTATTGTTTTGACAAACACTGTCATTAACTAGCGTAAGCTAAGACAAGCAACGATTACCCCCTCATGGCCCTCAAATTCTCCATTTTAAGAAGTGCCAAAAACACATCCAGGTCTCACTGCGTTGGCAGAAAAAAAAATCATTATCATATCCATGGCGTAATATCTGTGGGCTTGATAAAAGAATTCTAAAAATCTATTTACATTTACATCTATGGCATTTAGCAGACGTCTGTGTCCAGAGCGATGTACAAAAGTGCTTTCAGTCTCTAGCGATAAATAAATCTGCACTGGTACACTAGATTACAAACTTAAGATAAATCAACCTACAACTCTGTTGAGAGTTTTTTTCAACAAAGCAAACTTAGAAAGTGTTTGTTTAAGTGTTTCAGGAAGAGGAAGATCTTCACCTGTCGCTGGAAGATAGCCAGGGATTTCATTTAATTGATTATATTGTTGTATTTTGTTCAGATTGGGTTGATTAATTTTATAAAACATCAGCTCTAACAGTAGTGTTGGGTACAAGGCCAAACACAGATTGATATTAATGCGCCCATTCTAACATCAGACAATTTCTGTAGTAACAATTAATTCAGGGCGATTTGCACAGCTGATGCTGCATATACTGCAAAATAAAGCAACGTTTGCACACACAGTGACTCACAGCGAAAAAGTGACAGGAGACCATTCATTTTCAACAGGGTCCAGTGTCTTCCTGCCACATGACTGGCAGTGATGTTGGAAACCAGACGTCAGTTTGTTCGGTGACATCGCATTTTTAAGAAGGCTATCTTTATGCAAATACAGCATGGAGCTAATCAGTACAGTGATTGCCAATAAGAGTGAAGAGATTACAAGTAGATTATAAGTGATTCCACTACTGTCACGTGAAATGCTTCCCTAATTAGAAAAATTGGATGCACTCTGAGGTCCGTCTTCTGTTGAAAGCAAAAGATGCTGCTTTTAAAACTAGCAATGCAGAGGACTACAATAGAACCAGGGCCAAACTGAAAAAAAGGTTATTAGGATAGTCGAATACACATACAAATCCATATAGAAGAGAACATCCGCAACTCTGACCACAGATGCATCCAAACCATCATAGACTAGCCCTAACCCTAACCGACACCATGATCTCCACCAACCAGCGGTGGTTTAACTCAATTTCAAGTCATAGTCATAGAACATATCACCTCAGCCGCTGACTCTTCTACTGCTCACAGTAAACTTTCACTCTCAACACTGGTCTTCACTGACATTTTACAAAATGTCACTGGCCCAAGCCACAGTTCCTACATGCTGGAAGACTACAACTATCATACCAGTGCCTTTCAGCTGCGCGAATGCCTGAATAATTTTCCCCTCAACCCTATTGTTCTGAAGTGCTTTAAAATACTGGTTCTAAATCACCTCACTGTGGGTCTACCACCTACACTGGACCCACACCAGTTTACCTATCACATGAACAGATCAACAAAGGATGCAGTTTTTATTGCGCTTTATTCAGCCCTCACCCACCTGGATAAAAACAACACCTACATCAGAATGCTGTTTATTGACTTTGGTTCTGCATATAATACAGTCCTCCCCACTGTACTGATCACTAAGCTCAGTGACCTGGGTATCTGCACCTCCACTTGGACCAACAGACCTCAGTCTGGGCAAACAAGCATTCTCAACCCTCATTCTGAACACCGGCATCCCACAGGTTTGTGTTCTGAGCCCATTGCTCTACTCCCTGTTCACCAATGACTGTACTTCTCTGCAACTCCATACATATATTTTGTACTAATTGTACTTGTTTATTCAGCTTTTTGCCTTTTTTTCCCCATGACATTGCCTTATAACAATAATAAATGAATAATTGAATATATATATATATATATATTTATTTATTTATTTATTTGCACAATTGCTACTATTTGCAAATTTACTAATTTACTATTTCCTACTAGTTGCATCTGCAACTATGCTTGTATATATTTTTGTTCCTATTCGGATGTTTGATGTGAACATAAACTGAATCTTTTGAAAACGATAATATCTGCATGATTTTATACATCATACCTCTGCCCCATGATTGGCTGATTGGATAATTGCACGAATGAATGCATGCCAGCAGTAATTGCGTTCTGCATTGGAGAGCTGCTGATAAATTACTGTGGAATGTTCAGAGTTTGAGGGCTATTTCTTTTAGAAGAGTTTACACAGCATTTCGTAAGACCACTAAAATCCAGGGAGAGCTGAAGACACTGTCAATCAAAAAAGATGCCAATTAAACAGCAGAGGGACCATCTGTTATGGAAGTACATGAAGAATTTTTCCAGTGAGTAGCAACATAAATGTGTCTGACATTGTAGTACATGTTTTTAGGGGGAGCACTTGATTATCATATTTATAATAGGCAACACAGATGGGCAATTCAGAAGAATCTTTATTGGGGCCAAATGTCTTAGATCAAATAATAAATAGTTTGATTTGTTTAAATTGTAGCACGGAGGCAGCAGTAGCTTCAGGTCGATTGGCATTCAGTTATTGTGATCCCATGGTTTAGAAATTGATTAAAAATTGTTTTTCTTGAAATAAGAAAACATATCTAGATTTTAGAAAAGAACAAAATGTCTTAAAAATAATCATTGAAACATTTATTCCAAACAGTCAATTAACATAAAAATAGCTCATTAATTTATTTTCTTAATTTGTGTGTAAAAAAAAGATCTTAACACCAGAGCTAAATCCTCTTCATGGAAGAATCATCATCTTTATATATTCTGTCTTAAAATGAGACAAAGCATTTAAACTGAAAACCAAATTACTATTAATATCAACATAATAACAATCATTTATTCGAATGGAGACTGTTAGACACATAAAGACACAGTAGTTATGATGCAAAAACGAAGCGAAATCATTACCTGCTGCTTCCCAAAATACTGACATTTATTGCAGCATAAAAGATTATTGAACGTATTTTGTCGTTACTGAAAACTGAAAGATCTTCAGCATGAACAACTTAGTAAAAATCCAGAAGTTCTAAAAAATGATAACTATACTGGATAATGTTTGAAAAGAGTGTGGTGACTCTTATAATTTGTTATTAGGTTGTAAATAAATATGACATAAACCGAGCATTATGGATAAATAATTAAGTCCCAAGTGAGATTATTAAGCATTTTTACTGCTCAACCTAAAACCCAGTAATAATTACAGCTAAAATAAATCTTTAAACATACAAGGCCTCAAATGTTGCCTCTAACAGTAAACTAAAATAAAAAGATAAATAATCTTAAAACAATGATAGTCATCTTACACAATCTGCTCTTGCATTGTATTTTATTCTTAAAATAAAATCAATAATATTGTTCTGACTAGAAATCAGATGCAGTGTATTTTTGCAGTGTATGGTGATACCCGTTTTATCGTCTCTCATGCGGAGAATTATTATTGAATTAATTAATTGAATTATGCTGATAAAAAAAAATGCCTCAGGGTCCACAATGGCTCACAGTTGTTCTGGTCACCAGAAGTAAACCCTTACCACTGCGCTACATCTCCAGCAGATGCTAAAAAAAACGAGAAATTATGCAATATGCAATAATTGTTTTGTAATTCACATCATGATCTGGCGTTCCCGCCGGGGTTAAAGGTCACAAAACGCCTTTTGCATGTCTAATTCCTGTTGTGAGAAATCATAAGAATTCAGTGAGGATTTTCTCACTTCTGCTGTTTGACAGTTCAGACTAAAATCCACTTCACAGCCAAATTCTCATATAACTACATAGAAGGCTTTGCACACCACCGTGCTCCACAAGGTGTGAACGTTTTTCAGCCTACGCTTTCGAAGGTAAACAGGATGTTCTGAGAAAAGCCAAATGCTACATGTTTATGTGAGGATCGTATACGTTTGCTGTGATGTGCATTGCAGCTATTTATTATAGATAATCATAGTAAATATATTTCATAGCAAACACATTTATGATTTAATAATATCTCAGAAATTGTGTCATCTTAGCTCAATTTATTTAGCTGACTGATTAGCGAACAAACATGACCTAAGGTCCTCTCAGATATGTTGTTTGTATATATACAGTGGAACCTCGATACGTTCTACAGGTGACGTTCTATGACCCCTCACAAGTAACAGAAAGTGGCGAAGTTATTCCAAATGAAAAGTCGTGAACTATCGAGGTCCCGAGTGTTGAGGTTCCTTTAGTGAACATTTCTAAATATGACTTAAACGTCTCTCAGAAATCCAGTCAGGATCAACCGGATGACTAGCGTTAGCGGAAATTCTGTCAGCTTACAAATGAGTAGCATTTGCACCATTAAGGATAATGACTAGCTGAATATGACTAGCAAGCTGACTAGCATTAGCAGTGCAGATTGTAGATAATTATAGAGATGACCTTAAATCCTCTCAGAAATCCAAAAACTATGTTATGTGTATGACTGGTGTTAGCAGTGTAGGTTGTGTACATATTTAAGTATAAAAAGGTTCAGAAATTCTGTCAGTTTAGCTCAGTTTAGCAAAATGTGTAGCATGTACCATTGGAGATTATGGATATTTATGAATATGACTAGCAAGCTGACTAGCATAGCGGTGCAGGTTGTCAAGATTTATTGATATGACTTAAAATCCTCTCAGAAAGTTAGCCAGATGACTAGCATTAGCATTCATATAATCTCTCAGAAATTCTGTCAGGTGCACTCACATCTCCATGACATGACAGTAAGCACACCTAATAGTCTGTTTCTCTCTCTCTCTCTCTCTCTCTCTCTCTCTCTCTCTCTCTCTAATGATCCTGTCCTCTTCTTCTTTCTGGACCTGCCTGATTAATCCTGACACCTGACCTCTGGATGGAGTTCTCTTCAAATGGAATCTATACACGAACAGCCTGAAGATCCACAAAGTTGCTGTATTATCTGTAGGTCTCTTTCCCTGCTGAGCTTCACATGCTCCTGAGATACCAGTGATCCTGTTGAAGACCTGATAACTTCTGAATTAAGTCCATTTCAACTGGAAACCACTCAGTTCTGCTGATGATGTTCTCTACATGAAGATGTATTTGGACTTTATTTGGTTATATAAACAGTATTATATAAACAGTCTGCTACAATGGTTCAGGACTACAATCAGCATGAACTGTTTCACACTCAAGTCTTCAAGAGCGAACAGGTGAAATGAATGGATGTTGGGTGTTGAGGATGAGGATTGGTCCCCTTTTGAGACTGGTTCCTCTTCAGGTTTCTTCCTCATAAAGTCTCAGGGAGTTTTTCCCTCACCACCGTCACCTTATGACGAGCTCCTAAAGGATAAACTTGCACTCACTAATTACTTTAGAATTTATACATGTCTTTTATTTATTTCTGTAAAGCTGCATTGTTACATAAGCTCTACAAAATGAAACAGAATTGAACTGAGAAAACAGATAATTTACAGATATTTGGTGACAGACGTCCAGGAGATCTCAGCTCTTCACAAACATTGCACAAGTGTCTGGATTGAGGAATGCACTTGTCATCACTTTCACACCATTAAAATGAAGGATGTTGAGCTACAGGGGGAATTTATAGTGCAAACCTTTTGTCATCAGGTGAGGATTTTTTTATTACACCCTCAAGCCAGATTTCTTTCTCATGTTCCACATTCACTCATCCTGACTTTGAGCTTTTGTCACCTGACTTAATTCCTGAGCCTTCATCATCCTGCTGTATTGAGTTTTCATCTGAAATTGATGATTAGACCTTTTTTTTATATTTATTTTATTTGTATCCTTGATGGAGCCACATGGTGGTAGAGGAACCCCAGTCTGACTTGTGAGAGCACGCTGCAGCTAAGGGTCAGGTTCTGAATTATTGATATGATGCAGTACAATTGGGAGTTTTCTTTTTTAACAGCGCTCATTTAGAAGATGGAGTGGGATCAGCAGGGTGCTAAATCTTAACAGCGTCATCTACAAAAAGCAACTTTATTGGTTGCACAGATGGTCCACGCAATACGGTTCGCTAACGTCCACTGGGATCTGTGTGAACGTGTCTCAAATTGACCTCTAGGTCTATACAAAGTGAAACACTAACTAGGGACTGAAGGGGAGTGACCTCATTAGGCCATAATGAGACTGGATTTACTGAAACATTGGGACATTTACAACATAAACTTATCTACAGACTCTGAATTGTACAGTGATTCACCGTGAAGGCAACAGATTAATAAACTTTTTGATACCACAAGAGGTGGTATCAGAAAGTTTGGACACTATAAAGAGATTTTATTTATCTACATTTTTACATGATCACCTTCAAAATAGTCCCCCTGCACAGCCATACAGCTCCCAGTGTTCTTCTGGAATGTGTCCTTCTTTTTGAGCACCTTCTGTGATTAGTGCCAGATCTTCATCTTTGGGAAGAGGGTAAAGTCTGCAGAAGCCAAACTGGTGAGTAGAGTCTGGTAAATAGAGTGGGTTTGGAAGTAAGGTCATGTTGTTTCTTCCATGAGAAACTCTTGTGTGAGCAGAGCAATAGCAGCAGTTGCACAGCTCCTGATCTACACAGGACGATATCTTTTGACACACTGACTTGGTGCTCCATGTGACTGTGCATGCAGCTTTGTTCTGCCATCTGTTGGTGTGTTTCAAAACTAGTCTCAAACGTTTGATGCCACCTCATACACATTTTTAGGTAAGCGTTGATAAATAGCTTCTACTTGGGACTTTCTTGGAATGCAGGATGTTGGAATGTGCTGAAATGTTTTTAAGGTTCCCCAGATGAAAAAGCAAAACCCTGTTCAGAATGCTCGAGTATGATTTCTTCTGAGCAGGTGTAAGGTGAAGGTTTAAACTAAAATTGCGGTACCTTGTACTTAAAATAGCAAAAACCTGCCCACGCAAACCTAAAAATATCCTGGATTTTCATTGAATCTTTGCAAACTCTTTCTTTTAGCGTTCCATTCCAGCATTACGGCATCTTCTGTGAGCTATTGACCCAGTCGTGTTTTGTGCACTGAGTTCTTCTTAACCTGGTTACGTCTGTCTGCTGAATGCTTTCGGTCCGATTGGATTTCGGTTTGCCCTTTTGGATTCGTCTGCATCGTTCAATAAAATCCTGAACTTGCATTCGAACGCTCTCCGTGCCTGACATCCACAAACACATTAAGATGTATTAATGGTGTACTGATGATACTGCAGGTCTTAGATGTAATATAAATTCATTTTCAATAAATTTTTATCTATTTTTCACCTCTCTGGTGTCGCCTTTAAAGACTCGGTATAGAAAACCAGACAAAAGCTGGACAAATGAGCTACCAATGATCTTGTCCCTGTGTTCCTTCCAGACCTGCTTGATCCATACAGATGCATATTTTGAATAAAGTTATTTTAATTGGAAACCATTGACCTCTCAGCCTGAAAATCCATGATTTTCCTGTGGAGGTTAAACTCAAGAACCATGAAGATGAATTTGGACTGTAATTAAGATAAACAGTCTGCTACAATGGTTTAAGGCTACAATCCCCATGAACAGTTTTGCACTCAAGTCTCAGTGAAAAGTCGATAAGCTCAACAATGATGGATCTATAATGAATGGACGTTGGAGGATGAGGATAGCTTACCATTTGAGTCTGTTTCCTCTTTAAGTTTCTTCCTCATGAGAGTTTTTCCCTCACCACCATCACCTCTTAGTCACTCTTTAGGGGTAAGTATATGAACGTTATGAAAACCATCAGTAGGCGATGGATGTTTAACTTTAGATTTCACGAGACTGATACAAGCATCATGTCCCTCATTACACCTGTTTCCTTCCTCTGAAAATGTTTTCTGAGCCAAATTTTACACGACTTTCCCATCCTTTACACGTGTTTCTTCCCCAAACTTTTAGCACCAACCTACGAGACCAACACCTGTTCCATCATGACAATGCACCTGAAAAACCGGCTCCATGATGATATTCTTCCCATTGGTTGGAGTGGAAGATCTCCTGCTATATAGCTCTGTCCCTTAAACCTACTAAACATGAATTTATGTGTATTTATGTGGCCTCCTCATCTCACCTACATCACTACCTGACTTTACTAAGACTTTGGTTGATGAATGAGCACAAATCTGTATAAAACTAGTGGAACATCTTCCCAGAAGAGTGGAGCTTATAATAACAGCAAATGGAGAAATAAATGTGGAATGGGATGTTCAAAAAGCATATGGTCAGGTGTCCCGGAAGATTTGAACATATGTTGTACGGATGTTCTTCATCATCCTGGTAACTCATTTGCTCTTGTCATGTGATCATTTAATGAATATTCATAAGGGTGTAATATGCTGTACAAATATTTTTCTAATGAATATGTTAATGTCTCATAGCCAATTATTTTGTTCTTTTTAGTTCTACTAAATGAATATAATCTCAACAGACCCTCTGTTTTTTTTATTGAATTGAATTGAATTCATTTTTATTTGTTTTGCACTTTTAATAATGAACATCGTCTCAGAGCAGCTTCACACAGATAACGTGGTGATGAAAATGAAGATGTTCTTTATAAGTGTAAATTTGTCCCTGAAGAACAAACCGGTGAAGACTGTGACAAAGAGATGCAGAAGGAAGAAACCTTGAGAGGAACCAGACTCAAGAGGGAACCTCATCCTCATCTGCGTTGCAGTGATGGAGATCAGAGTAAACTGTAGTCCTGAGTCGGTGTAGTCATTGTACTGCTCTTTTCTTCAACTGTTTCTCCAGAACCTCTTTGGAATAAATTCTCTGTCTAATATTTCTTTAAGCTTTTTTTCTGTCTTAGAATAATCTCCAGCTTCTATTTGAAGACTTTGTACGCCTCATCATCTTTGATACCATTGGCGTTTCTGGAAGTGTCTCACTGTTTCTGTAAATTCTTCCCCTTTATAACCTAATGAGGTCAATCATCTTCATTCTGTAGATGTTAATCCACTACGAATGAAACTGAGGCTCCATTAAAGAGACCAGTGAAACCCTCTGTTGTGAGGTTCCATGTAGAACGTTGAGGGTTACTTCCGGGAGAGAAATCAGAGTTTAGGTTGAACAATTTATGTTTGATATTTTTTCATTATTGTCATTTTTTTGTTCTATTATTCTCTTGGGTTGAATAACATTCCCAGGATCTGCTCAGACTCCACTGGTGAGGATCAATGATTCCTGCTGATTACTGAATATATTTGTAGATTATATAAAAGTATACATTAAGAAATAGATTTTAATATGATACGTCATTACATCATATAAAACTTTAATGTGATAAAAAACATTTTTAGTTTTTCTTGTTGCAAAACTACTCGTTAAGCCTCCACATCGTGTCGTCACGTGTGCACGTCTTAAAAACGTTTCTTGTTGCTTTGATCAAATTGCGAACACTTTAGTACATTAATGTAATGGCTTGTGTTCGAGTGTCTGCTGTTTCCTACAGTATCAGTTGTTTATGTTTGTGTTGATCAAAATATATTCTACTGGTTTCACTTGAATAGTTTTAACCCCCAAAACATCTCAGCATCAGTTCATTGTATCAGTTATTGAACGCAAAATGATTAAACCAGTCGTCAGTAAATGTGTTGAATTGATGAATTGTGCAGATGCCGAACAGAAGAGATTCAACCTCGTGCATGTTCAATCGCTGTGATACAAACCGTAGTTTACAGCAGAAACACTGAAACCGTGTGCAGTCATACAGACAACACGACTTAACATTTGAACTTGTTTGTGAACAGTGAAAAAATAGAATGAGATGTTCATTGAGAAGAATATTTATTTTTTGAGAGCTGAATGAAGGATTTTGAGAAAAGTGCAGGCTTTTGTAGATAATCTATTGTGTTGTGCTGTTTGTACACATTGTTTGGAGAAATGCACTTCCTGCTCCAAACACCTGAAGAAACTGTAATTTGAATTGGTGGACCAGTTTTACAGAAATGAACTTTCATCTTTCACATGTTTCTTTATGTTCTACATCTAACAGAATACAATAAATTACAAATATGCATTAATCTGCTGGAAGTGGAAGTTTAGAGCTTAAGACTGAACTGATGATTGGAAGTTCATGATTTTAAACCCCAGCACTATGAAGCTGCCAATGCTGGGCCCTGGGGAAAGGCTCACCTGCTCAATTAGATAAATGTATCTCTAATAAGTGAGATAGAAGTGATGGTGATGAGGGAAAACTCACTACATGAGAAGGAAGAAAACTTGAGAGGAATCACATTCAAAAGTTAAGACATCTTCATCCTCAACACTGGAAGCTCCTCCATTCCCTCACTCAGTTCCACCATTGTTGAGGTTTTCACCTGTTCATCTTGGAGCTCCAAACCAATATAGCAGACTGTTTATATTAATTACATACCAAATTCATCTTAAAGGTCCTTGAGTCCAACCTCCACAGGAACCTCATAGATCTTCAGGTTGTTCATGTGGAGAACATTCTTAGCAGCAGTGAGTGCTCCAATTGACGTGAACTCCATCTGAAAGTAGGGTTTCAGTATGGATCACACAGGTCCAGAAAGAAGACCAGGATCACTGGTAACTCAGGAGATTTCTACATGGAACTTTCTTTAAAAGTAAAATGTTCTAATTTGCAGGAAGAATTTTCGTAAAAAGGAACAAAGTGTAATTCAGGATGCTTGCGATAACCTCAGCAGGTATGGGTTGAAGGTTTAAACTAGAAATTAGGTCACATGATCAGTCACATGAGCCACCACCTTGTTCCTGTTTCTCCTGAGCTTCTAATGACAACCACCTCTTCATGCTGTCTATAAATATCCTGAACTTTCATTGAATCTTTATGAAGTTTGCTTCTAGTATTCCAGTCTGTTTGCTGTGTCCCTGGATTGTTTCATCTATTGAGTTCTGAACCTGGTTTTGTCTGTGTGCTGTAAGAAAGAAGAAAAATATCAGCAGGTTATATTTATAGATCCAAATCTTTCTATTCTATCAGAATTTTGTTTGTAACTCAGTTTGGTTCAATATGATACGGTTAATAAACTTCCAGTGAAGTAAATCAAGTAGTCTAGTGGGCTTTTATTGTCATTCCAAACATATACAGTACAGAACACAGTGAAACAAAACAACATTCCCCCAGGACCAGGTTTCTCCATCAGACAAGATCAATTCAAAGGTTCTGACCCAAAAGTTTTCAAACCAGAAGTGTTTTAATGCTAAAAGGATGAACAGGCAATCAGACAGATAAAAAGACAAACAGGCAGAAAAACAGGTAGACTACAGACAGAAAGAAAAACAGGTGGACTACAGACAGAAAGAAAAACAGGTAGACTACAGACAGAAGGAAAAACAGGTAGACTACAGACAGAAAGAAAAACAGGTAGACTACAGACAGAAAGAAAAACAGGTAGACTACAGACCAAAAGAAAAACAGGTAGAATACAGACAGAAGGAAAAACAGGTAGACTACAGACAGAAGGAAAAATAGGTAGACTACAGACAAAAGGAAAAACAGGTAGACTACAGACAGAAGAAAAAACAGGTAGACTACAGGCAGAAAGAAAAACAGGTCGACTACAGACAGAAGGAAAAACAGGTAGACTACAGACAGAAAGAAAAACAGGTAGACTACAGACAGAAGAAAAAACAGGTAGACTACAGACAGAAGGAAAAACAGGTAGACTACAGACAGAAGGAAAAACAGGTAGACTACAGACAGAAAGAAAAACAGGTAGACTACAGACCAAAAGAAAAACAGGTAGACTACAGATAGAAGGAAAACAGGTAGACTACAGACAGAAGGAAAAACAGGAAGACTACGGACAGAAAGAAAAACAGGTAGACTACGGACAGAAGGAAAAACAGGTAGACTACGGACAGAAGGAAAAACTGGTAGACTACAGACAGAAAGAAAAACAGGTAGACTACAGACAGAAGGAAAAACAGGTAGACTACAGACAGAAAGAAAAACAGGTCGACTACAGACAGAAGGAAAAACAGGTAGACTACGGACAGAAAGAAAAACAGGTAGACTACAGACAGAAAGAAAAACAGGTAGACTACAGACAGAAGGAAAAACAGGTAGACTACAGACAGAAAGAAAAACAGGTAGACTACAGACAGAAAGAAAAACAGGTAGACTACAGACAGACAGGCAGAAAGAAAAACAAACAGCCAGACAGGCAGACGAACAGACAGAGAGACAAAATAGATAGATAGATAGATAGATAGATAGATAGATAGATAGATAGATAGATAGATAGATAGATAGATAGATGGACAGCAGACATGAGGGTTTGATGATGAGAGAACACTGTGTGTTTGAGATCATGAGTAGAGGTGATAATCTCATCACTGCTTTGTTGAAACGTCACGATAAAATTTCCCGCAGACGAGTGAAGTCCATTATTTCAAACTTCATACTGATCCATGATGAGTTCCATTATAGAGATTAATAAGTCGCAAGAAAATGAAACAAAAAAAAAAAACATCAAGTGGATTTAATTACTGTCAAAAACAGAATCCTCAAACACCAGCCATGAGAGAGAGAGAGAGAGAGAGAGAGAGAGAGAGAGGGGGAGAGAGGTGGATAGATATTAGAGAGAGAGAGAGAGAGAGAGAGAGGGAGAGGGGTGGATAGATATTAGAGAGAAAGAGAAAGAGAGAATAAACTGGATAAAAAAAGCAAATTTGATCAGAAAAATGGAATAGAGAAAAAAAAAGAGGAAAGTACCACGATCAAGTGAGAGAGAGAGGAGGAGAGGGAGGGGGATAGAGAGACGGAGAGAGAGAGAGGGAGGGGGGGATAGAGAGAGAGAGAGAGAGAGAGAGAGAGAGAGAGAGAGAGGGGGAGAGAGGTGGATAGATATTAGAGAGAGAGAGAGAGAGAGAGAGAGGGAGAGGGGTGGATAGATATTAGAGAGAAAGAGAAAGAGAGAATAAACTGGATAAAAAAAGCAAATTTGATCAGAAAAATGGAATAGAGAAAAAAAAAGAGGAAAGTACCACGATCAAGTGAGAGAGAGAGGAGGAGAGGGAGGGGGATAGAGAGACGGAGAGAGAGAGAGGGAGGGGGGGATAGAGAGAGGGAGAGAGAGAGAGAGAGAGAGAGAGAAAGAGAGAGGGAGGGGGAGAGAGAGAGAGGGGGAGAGACTGAGAAAAAGGGAAAGAGAGAGAGGAAGAGAGAGAGAGGGAGAAAGAGAGAAAGAGGGAGAGAGAGAGGGAGGGGGAGAGGGAGAAAGAGGGAGAGACTGAGAGAGAGGGAGAGAGAAAGTAAGTGAGAGAGAGAGGGGGGAGCAAGAGAGAAAGAGGGAGAGGGGGAGGGAGTAAATTAAATGAGTAATATGGATTTAGAGAGAAAAAGAAATAAAGAGTGACTGTGGGAGAAAACTAAAAGAAAGGTAAAATGAGAAGAATGAAAGAAGGAGCTTGGGTGAGGGAAAGAGTCAGAAAGTGAAAGAGAGGGAAAAATGAAGGGATAAAAGAGAATAATTGGAGGGGGAGTAAATGAGAGAGTGGTGCAGGGGATTCGGGAAGGAAAAAAAAAAAGTAATAGAGAGGAGGAATGAGGGAAAGGTGATGAAAAACAACGGGGGAAGAAATGGAAAAAAGAGGGGATGAAAAGGGAGATGGGGGAGTGGGAGAGAAAGAGGTGCATATAGATAAACAGAAAATAATTAGGGTAAGACAAAGAGCGAGAGAGAGAGAGAGAGAGAGAGAGAGAGAGAGAGAGAGAGAGAGAGAGAGAGAGAGAGAGGTGATGGAGAAATGAAAGGATAAAAATAAAATGAGAATTAAGGTTAATGTAAGAAACAAAGAGGCACAATAAAAGAATGAAAAAATGAGAGAAAGAAAGGCGAATGAAAAGAAGAGTGGAATTTGAATCATAGGGAATGAGAGAAATACTTGACACACGGGACAATTTCCACCTCTAGAGAGAGAGAGAGAGAGAGAGAGAGAATGGAGGAGTCAGTGTTTAGTCTCCGCCACATCCTCAGCGCCACTGCGTGACTGCGCCTTTCCATCTCTCCACCACTCTTCTTCTTCTCCTCTCCTCCACTCCTCCTCTCTGTCTCTCCTCCACTCCTCCTCTCTGTCTCTCCTCCACTCCTCCGTACGCGGGGAAGGGACTCCGCTTTTTATTCCATATTAAAGTTCTCTCTGACGCAGATCGGATCAGATCCGCGTTCAGCTGCGAGCTGCGGACAGACGCCGCGTCCCTGTTGCGCTTCTCCGCGGTAAGTTTTAGCGGCTGTGAGGAGAAGCGACGGGGAACACCAGGGAGGGATGTGGAGCTCCAGCTAAAAAGAAAGTGTATAGAAGCCGAGCTTAGAGAACAGAAGAAGCTCCGAATCCAGGAGAAGCTCCAAGACCAGGAGAAGCTCTAAAAACAAGAGAAGCTCCAAAACCAGACGAAGCTTCGAGACCAGAGGAACTTCAGAGACCAGAAGAAGCTCCGAGAAGCGCAGAAGCTCTTCCTCACTGCAGAAGGTTCATACTGTGCGTTTGCGTACTAATGTAAGAAAAAACCTGCATGAATATTCTAGCACACTATTTAGTACTGGGATATGCGGGTTCAGGTTCAGTATGCTGTAGTCTACTCTAGGTGGCGTACTACTGTACCTGGACACACTGATTAGTACAGAACGTTGCGGTTCGGTACTGTTCGGTACAGCTGCAGCGCGCGCGGTAGTGAAGGTAGTGTAATATGAAGACACACTGCTGAGAGCGTGAGGAGGAGAACTGGGATCTAATGGATGGATGGATGGATGGATGGATAGATGTAGCGTACCGTTGTCATGGCCACGGCTCGTACGCGCGTCCTTACGAGTTACACCCTATTAGAAAAAGTTTCTAATCTAAACTGCATCAAATTGTATTTTATTTAAAACATAATTAAAAATAGTTATAAAAAAAGTGTAATATGAAGACACACTGCTGAGAGCGTGAGGAGGAGAACTGGGATCTAATGGATGGATGGATGGATGGATGGATAGATGTAGCGTACCGTTGTCATGGCCACGGCTCGTACGCGCGTCCTTACGAGTTACACCCTATTAGAAAAAGTTTCTAATCTAAACTGCATCAAATTGTATTTTATTTAAAACATAATTAAAAATAGTTATAAAAAAA
>MU551545.1:443473-447205 GCA_024362625.1 Silurus asotus | reverse complement strand
ATTATTAGCATTATTATTAGCATTATTATTAGCATTATCATCTTGCTTCCAGCACTGTATCAAAAGTGCTTGATGAGTTTAGAGTGTGGCGTGTTGCATCTGGAGAGCAGCAGGTAACCTCAATACCACTGTAGCACAACACCCATTAAGGTAGATACCCAACTGTTCTTTATCTGCAGGGCTGGAGATTAGGATATTCAGAGGCAGCAGGGGTATGCAGATCACTTTTAAAGGCTGAAATGTTTTTTGACAGTTTCGAAAGTCAAATAAGGCAGCGATCTGTCTCAGAGGTCTCCATCTGCTCCTGTAACTCTGCTCTAGGAAGAAACATGTTTCTCATCATTTATAGAAGCTGCATGCATTTGTAGGAATAGGCACACACCCACACTCATGCTCTCGTTCTCTACCTTGCTTCCTATCCATTATCTCAGGGGAGTGCCTGTTCAATTCCACAGGTGACACTGATAGTGTGGCATGGTGTGCTGCGCGTGGCTAAGCCCATCTCCTCTTAAACCTAACCTGTGATGTGATAGTTAGTTGCAATGTTTCCTGGCTCAACAAAGAGCCTATTATCTCCCTGATAGTGCCGGTTTTTTCATTTCCTCTGCAAATGTCAAATGTTGAGGGAGTGACAAAAAAGGCTGACTGCTGTGCAAAGACCCGAATGTAAAAGTACAGAGCATTAGCAACAGGGCTCAGTTTGCTCTGCTTCTCTCTCCTAAAAGTGTTGGCATTTAGAACAACTGATTTAACTCTTTTTACATCATTTGTGTATATATATATATATATGTATGTATGTATAGTGTGTATTGTATAGGTTTAGTATATAGTATATATACGTATAGTATGTAGTGTATATGTTTAGTAGATAGTATATATGTATAGTATGTAGTGTATAGGTTTAGTATGTAGTATATATGAATAGTATGTAGTGTTAAGGTTCAGTATATAATATATAGTGTATATGTATAGTATATAACGTACAGGTTTAGTGCAGAGCCTATATGTATGGTCCTTCAGTAGTCAGTCGGATTCTAATGGTGTAATGTGACCTTATTGCTAATATCCTAACATCTATTTCTATTTATTTCCTTCTTTCTCCCTCTCTTTCTCTCCCCCTGTATAGGCCAGACATTTGCGGTATGGGATGATCGGATTAACTCTGTCAGAGTTGGTTTTTGGAGGCACAGCAGTAACACCTGATCCTCGCTGTCTTCAGGTTCAGTCTGGATCTTTGGATTCGGGGTTCATTAGTATTATGGACCATCAGTAGTGTGGATATTGCAGTAACTCATGAATGCATTTGTAGGCATTTGTATCATAACCTTAGACCCTGACCTGGCAAACAAGGACCCGTTAAATGGTTTATGGGCCTTTCTGGTTAATGACATTCAAGGATTTCATCGGTATTGACTGACAGATTCTTCTGTGCTTTCCGGACCCTTCTGACACGGACCCGTCCATGGCGGTGAGACGGCGCTCTGTGATTTGCCACTAACCCGCTCTGTAGGTCGTGTGTTTAAGCCGGGCAGGGTGGAAGGAGGATGCAGGCTGGGCTGCGGGTTCTCTGCGCCGGTGGAGGCGCTTCTCTCTGCTGTCTGCTCCTGCTGGGACTCATTTACACACACCTTCTTAAAGAAGGTAAGTACAATGCAGTGAATTTATCTCTCTAAAAGCCAGATCACAACAAGGACTCACATTTTGCTTGCAAAAATGGCTTGCAGAAAGAAAACAAAATCGTGAGAGATTCTCTATCAGTGCCCTGGATCATTCGTCACACCAACGACACCCTCACACTGCAGCTGTCACGCTTTATAATATATGAACAGCAAATTAGTTATTCTTTTTTATATGTGTTGCTGAAATCCCATACCGTTATGTGAGGCATTTCGATTGGAACTTATGTGACATCATAATTACACATGGCAGAAATTTCTATATGCTGACCAGAGTCATTTAGTGTTACCATAGAAACGAACTCTTTACTCCGGCTTGCAGCTGTAGTGATGTGAGCTACACTTGGGCAGTGATGGACCACAAATGAAATGATGTTATATATTTATTTGATTATTCCTTATTTGCGGTTGACTCACAAATCTATCCTGCCTGCAAGGTACACTATATTACCAAAAGTTTGTGGACACCTGGTCATAATTACGCTGTGTGCTTTCTGAGCATCTCATTTCACATTTAGTCTCATTGTGCTCTTATATTTCCCTCCACTCTTCTGGGAAGATGTTCCACTTCAGTTACAGATTTACTGTAGGTGAGAAGGTGAGGAGGCCTGGGGTGCAGTCAATGTTCACATTTATCCTATATAAGATGTTCAGCAGGGATAAGGTCAGATCTTTATAGCAGGCTACTCAAAATCTTCCCCTCTGAACCATGGAAACTAGATTATCAACATTTCCATGCTGGAGCAGGTTTTGGGTTTTCAAGTTCAAGTAAACGCTAAATTTTATTATACTGCATCTAAAGACGTCCTGTACCAGTGAGTTCCTCCAGCTTTCTGGGAACAGTTTGGAGAAGAACCACATATGGCAGGAAGCATCAGGGGTCCCGATATTTCGTCTATATAGTGTAGTAATTCATGTGACTACATCCAATACCACATACACACACACACACACACACACACACACACACACACACACACACACACACACACACACACACAACACGCACACACACACACACATTACTACACTGCATAATTACAAGTGGAAGCTTAGTGGTTAAGGCATTAGACTTTGACTCTGAAGGTTCATGAGATTAGAACCCAGCCACACCAAGCTGCCACTCCCGGGCCCCTGAATGAGGCCCTTGACTCCATAGCTGCTCAGCTGTATGAATGAGATGAATGTAAGTTGCTCTGAAAAAGGACGTCTGCAAAATTCCGTAAATGCAGTTAGAATGTACTCCATTAATAATCATAAACGATGCAGAACGAAGAAACCTTTAGATGAAGCAGACTCCAGAGGGAACCTCATCCTCATCTGGGTGGCACCGAATGTCCATTTATTACAGTGATGGAGATCAGAGCAAACTGTAGTCCTGAGTCTGTGTAGCAGACTATTGATATAAACTACAGTCCAAATCCAAATCCATCCTCAGCGTTCCTGTTCTTACTGCAATTTCATGGAACCCCAGGGCGTAGATGAGAAACATCCCCAGCTGTATAGTCTCTCTCTCGCTCTCTCTCTCGCTCTCTCTCTCGCTCTCTCTCTCTCTCTCTCTCTCTCTTCACTGACAGTCGTTGACTTTCAGGATGTAATATGCAGAGGAACGTAACATCATTCACAGTCTCTCTGCACACAGTGAATACAAAACTATGAAATGGCCTCAAATCCACATTCTGAAATCTGCTCTACACCTTTAACTTCTGCTCCAGTCATGTGAAATGTGATCCACATGGGTTTTATTTTAATTTCTATAATAAATTCTTCTGTTTAGTCGCCTACTTGTATAAAAGCGATCTTTTCTGCACAGCCTTTTTAAGCGTCTCTGGAGTCGATTGATTCTGACGGAAATGGGAATTGATGCAGTGTTGCTTAAAGACTATCAGCTGAGAGCAGGACGTGTCTTTCAGCTCCCCAACAATATTACTTTAGATATTAATTCCATTAGATAACACTAGTGTTGCTAAGCAACACATCAAAGGTTTCCCAACTGCAGATTACTTTGATCTAATCGGATTTTTTTTATAAAGCCGTGTAAATATCCTTACATACA
>MU551545.1:398473-438473 GCA_024362625.1 Silurus asotus | reverse complement strand
AGTGCAGGGAAAATGTCATGTTCCTGCATCCAAAGACGTCCTGCACAATTGTGTATCTCCAACTTTGTGCTAATAGTTTAAAAAAGAGCCTCATACTGGCAGAAAGGTATGAAAAGGTCAGGTGATAAATACTCATGGCTGCATGGTGTACATGGTGGTGATAATAGTACAATCATTTTATAATAACATGCAGTTTAAATATGAAGGTTTGCCAAAACTCTGGGTTCTGAGATCTTTCTTATGTTTGAAATGTACGATTTTAGCTTAAAATTTGACTGAACATGAATGAAGATTCACACCAAAATACCCGAAGCTTCACCATGTCAACAATTACACATATATTGAAACATTTATATTTATATTTGGGTAAAGTACACAAGTGTGGTTTGGGTTTAAGCTGAAACTCCCCTTAAAGCTCTAGGAATGAATCTACACCTTCCTAATAGTTATTAGATTCACTTCAGTTTTATTTGTTGTGTTTTTCACAATAGACATTGTACAAGAGCAGCTTTACAGAGATAAATAATGACACATAAATCATAAATTTGCCTAATGATTGAGTTAGAAGTGATGCTGAAGAAAAATTCCCTGAGACTTTATTAGAAATTAAACTTTGAGAGGAACCAGATTCAAAAAGCCCCCCATCCTCAACTTGATAATGGACATTCATTCGTTATAATTCCATCATTAACGAGGTTATAAACTGTCCACTAATGGATGCAACTTTTCATGACAAATGGAGCTCTTAACCACTGTAGCAAACCCCAATTTCAAAAAAGTTAAGACACTGTGTAAAATGTAAATAAAACCAGAATGCAATAATTATCAAATCTCATAAACCCAGATCTTATTTACAATTTAAACAAAAAACACAACAAAGAAAACCCTGAGCTGTTGTGAAGCTTCTGTACCTGACACACATACGACAGCATTCCTTTCCCAAAACTTCAGCAACTGGTCTCCTCAGTTCCCAGATGTATATGGACAGAAGACATGATGATACACAATTTTCCCTTAAATTTGGTATATATTCTTTGTTCAAACATTTGAAATGTTTATTGTGAATAAAATATGGATTTCTATTTTATAATTATATACCAAATGCAAGATTTGCAAACTATTGCGTTCTGTTTTTATTTAGATTTTGCACAGTGTCCCAACTTTGGGCCTCGTGGATTTTTCGGCTGTCCATGTAGAGAACATCCTCAGCATCAGTGAGTGGTTTCTAGTTGAAGTGAACTCCTTTTCATCACTGGAGTCACCAATGGATAATAATTCTATTCGAAATGCTAAATAACGAGGGTATAGCTATCGGTTTATCTTCACATGCGAATCTGAGAGTCTGAGGATGTATTTGTGATGGAACATTAGATCGGGATTCACCTCAGTGCTAGTAATAAGGGATCTTGAGAGATGTAAGGTCATGTCAAGCCTGTGGCTCAAAGGAAACATAGCACAGAGCAGGGTTTGATCAGTGCCTTCAGGTAGCTTGAGGCTGGATTGGATTTAGATTTGTAGCTAAGCTGGCAACAGTTGAGGAAATGCAGTGATTGGGCGATGCGGGAAGGCAGAGAGCACTTGGGAGGACCTGCCAGAAAAAAGTCTCAAAAATGGACAAGGAATTGGACAAGGAAAAGAGAAATGGCAGAATCCTACGTTAGCAACTAGTCCAGGATTTAGCGTGTTGTCAAGTAGCGTGATCAGAGACCCCTCTGGGGAGTGACATGGTTTTGACAAGGGTTCATATCACCAGGGATACACATCGCAGCTTAACCCTGCAAGGCTTGCTGGGAAAGCAGACGCTCGCATCCTTTTGTATTCTCTGATCCTCTCGGTTGTATTTCGACCCCCCGTGGACCACCTCCCTGGCATAACTGTTCTACTTCTGCCAGACTGCTTGGCATATCTTTATTTATTTTTTTTGACCCTTTATCTCTGTTTTAACTCCGTCAGCAGCGATACACTGCGATTCTTTGAATCAGGTCTGGATGCTGAGAGGGCTGGGGGAATATCAGCAGGGTTTGCTCAAATGCTGTCTTGTTGAAGAACCATGTCTTTTAAGCAGATGCACATTGTTATCAGAGTGTGTTTAACAGAATTTTAATGTTACTAGGTGAGTTTTTTTAAGTGGCACACGTGTCTCAAGGACAGAAGTTTGTTTTGCGATGAAACAACTATATAAATGTAATAAAAGCTCTCAGAGCTGGTCATGTAGAAGGTTTTGATTCATCAAGGTCACTTCTAAATGTGTACTTGCAGTGAGTTAGGCTTTTGTCCTCATACTTTATTTATTCATTCAGCTGTTTATTGGTTGGTTTATGTTGTTCAGATTATTTAATTAATTGATCGGTTGATTGATTTAAGGCCTTTGTGCAAATGTGACTAAGCCACAACGGATCCTAAATGGGGTTTATTGCACGTGTGTCCTGCAAAAAGAGCCAATCAAATACTGACAAATATTTCAGCATTCATTATTACCCTAAAAAAGTTCAGAAATAAATCAAACCAGATGTTCTTCTCCTGTTGTGTCTGCAGGAAGATGCAGCTCTGCCTCTGCCATGTTGTTCTGTATTCTATGTGACTCTCAGGACACGTCTCCGTCTCCGTAGTGTTGCGATACGCAGTGGTGTGCAGTCAGGGGCAGTAAATCCTTCTCTGCTGGTCTAAACACTATCAGAAGCTCTGACCTACATTTACAACCTAAATTCTAATATTTGCTCCATGAAATTGTATAAATTTCTTCCATCAGTTTCTTCGCTTCATGTGGGAGTGTTTCTCTCGGCTGCACTGCTTCAGTACGTGGATGTGAATAGTAGATTTTTTGTCCAATCAGATTTCAATCTCTATGTGCTGCCATGTGAATCTAATCTCCCCAGAACCTTCAGAATCAGTACTGCTGGACTTTTACCATCGAGAATATTACCAACAGCTCTGTGTCTTTATCCAATTAGATTTCAGATTCTCCTCACAGAGCAGATCACTGGCTCAGAATAGCGTCAGCACTGTTCCGTCCTCTGATTGGTTGTTCAGAGGGAAACTGTTACAGCCGAGTTGGACTGGTAAAACACGTGTGTAGCTCTGCACACGTATTACCAACAGCTCTCTTTCTTTATCCAATCAGATTTCAGATTCTCCTCACAGAGCAGATCACTGGCTCAGAATAGCGTCAGCACTGTTCCGTCCTCTGATTGGTTGTTCAGAGGGAAACTGTTACAGCCGAGTTGACTGGTAAAACACGTGTGTAGCTCTGCACACGTTCATACATCTGAGTTACACTTTTTTATACCTACGGAGGAAGAGAAATTGATTTGTTCACGGACATACGTAAAAATCCATTGTGAAGAAAAGTGAGACATGGTGAGGAGGTCACCAATCCTGAAGCTCGCTAGCGTGTCTCAGCGTGGGAAAGGGTTTGATCTCCACTTCCAGACCAGTGAATACGAGCGGTACCACTGGATTACAGCCTCTGGGGGGCGCTGCACATTATGAGTCTGTATGTCTGATGAGTAGGTTGTGTTTTATTTACATTTTAATGTTTTTGTCATGTTATTAGACGAATATTGATACTGAACTGCTCCAGATGTTGTAGGTGCACAGTTGTGGTTGTAGTGTGGAGGTTTGGAGTGTAACTGGGTTTGGTGTTTTAGTAAATTGTTTTTTACCTCCAGATGTGAAACGTCTCTCTGTAATGCAGCGTGCTGTTATATTGCGTTATTGTATTTTATTGATGGTTTCTATAATTGTCATGTGATAGTGGTGGTATTAAGAGGTGGATTTAGTCGGGTACGTCCACACTGAAGGCGCCACTGGTGAGACGTCATATTCATGTACTCATACAGCCAGAGATGGTAGAAGTCCACATATCCTTCAGTAGAAGTGCAGATACTGATGTTTTAAAAGACTCTTTTACTCAGGTTAAAGTAAAGAAGTTTGGGTTCTAAAATGTACTTCAGTGAAAAGTAGCCGTTACTACGACCTGTTTTAGTGTCACGCTGGTAACTGAACCTCACATTATATCAATGTGGCTGAACAACAACCATATAGAATACAAGCAGAGAAAAGACTAAGACATAAAAAATAAATAAATATAGTATATTTCTAAAAGTATTGGGTCACCTGGTCATAAGTACGGTATGTAGTTTTTAAACATCGCATTCCACATTCCAATTTGCTTTTATAATTCCCTCCACTCTTCTGGGAAGATGTTCCTCTAGATTTTGGAGTGTGCAAAGTGTGTAAAGTATGTTAGTGTTCATCATCCACAAGTGTTCATCATCCACAAGGGTGTTATGAAAGTCAGGAACTGATGTAGGTGAGGAGACCCGGCATGCAGTCAGCGTTCACGATCATCCCAAAGGTGTTACAGTAGGGATGAGATCAGAGCTCTATAGCAGACCACTCAAGGTCTTCCTCTCCAAACCATGTTAACCAGATTTTTAAGGAGCTCACTTTGTGCACAGGGGCATCGCCATGCTGGAGCAGGTTTGGGTTTCCAAGTTCCAAATGAGTGCCTCCAGATTTGTGGTAACAGATTGGAAACAGATTGGAAAAGAACCAAAGCAGGAAAGGGCAGGTGTCCCAATACTTTTGTGTTTTTATATATATATATATATCTCCCTTTTATAAGGCCATTGATGTTGAGAAATGTCTTTGTTTTTATTTATTTTCACATCGGTGTCCTCCCTCTGAATTCACATGAAGCATTCCTCTTGTTTCTTGCTCATCGTTTGCTCCGCTTGCCTACGTCTACGTCTGATAGCCAGGAGAGAATACACCAGTGATTTGGTGAAAAAGCCGCACAATGAGAAGAAATAATACTAAAATTAATAAGGCTGGTTTGAAAATGTTAGAAGTAGAAAATACAGATATTTGTGTAAAAATGTAACGAGTGAAAGTAAAATTGTCAGAAAAAAAGAAATAGTGGAGTAAAATACTGATACAAGGAAAATCCACTTAAGTACATTAATGACGTATTCGTACTTCGTTACTTCTCACTTCTGAAAAACATTGCATCTAATCTCTTTCTCTACACTCTCATAGCTCCCACGCAGAGCTTTCTTTCCTGCAAATCAAGACGCATTGTTCCCGCGTTATTATCTCCAGATCTACAAGTTATAGCACATCATTTATGAACTTCAATTTCACTCCCTACATATAAATCGTATTTTTTTACCGATGCAAATATGTTCAAAACGATGCGTCGTGATACAAATGGCAACTTGTATCCGATGCACACTTTTTAACCCGAGGCATCACATCGTTAACTTTTATGCCGATGCATTTATTCCTACACTTCACCTCACAGCAACAAAGCAACCAGAAACCTTTCCTTCACGCCGAGACCAGCAAACATTGGTGTGTCCACTGGACACTGGGAGGTGGTGGATAGTGAATAAGGCATTGGCCTTTGAATTTGAGGGTTGTGAGTTTAAATCCCAGCCACACCAAGCTGGCACTTCTGAAACCCTGAGCAGGACCCTTAGCCCCATAACTCTGGATAAGGACTAGAGGTCGACTGATCTGTTGGGATTTATGGGCACGGATATTTGATTACAGAAACTGGAGAAGGTCCGGTGTCACTACAGAGCGACCTCTAGAGGCGAACCACTAAAGCAACGTGCTGTTTGTTTTCACACGTGAAACGACGCGCTGCACGGCGAGCGCTCTATATTTATAATTTCTCAATAATATTAATTATTATAGTTATATTTTTTTAATTTAGCACATTTAAGTGAATAATTGCTGTTTTTTATTTGTGTAATAAAGTTCAGTACTATTTTACATGGAGTTTTATGTTTGTTGAAGTAAAAACTATTGCTTGATTGAAAAACCTGCTATCAGTGGACACGTATTAAGGACGTCTGCCAAATGCTATAAATGTAAATGTCTGCCAATGGGAGTGAAGACCGTTCTTCTGATTTATACACCTACTGATTACGTCATAGTACAGCGAATGGTGACTTTGAGCAATAAGATCTGCGTTAAATTGAGTATAGATATCCGACATCGATCTATTATTGAGATTTATTTGTAGCCTAAACAAGCTGATAATTTTTCCCCCTGTTATATGTGTTATACAATTTTACCAGCCATTTCAAATCAGTTTGGATCTTTCTGGAATACCAGCAGACAACAGCTTGGCCTTGTGAAGCTTCCTGGGTGCTTTGCCAAGATGTCTGTCAAGTTTATAGTCTTCACTAGGACTCCTCGGGCGCCTGATAGAGCTCCACTGTGGCTTGATAAGATAAGGAATGTGGGAGACGATCTGAACTCAGGTGAAGCTGGAGCACGTCGGAACTTTGTCAATCTCAGCCATTAAGAGACAGAGGAAAGAAATTGAGTCAGTTGAACAACACACACATTATTCTATACAGTTCTTTCGGATTTACAGTCTGTGCCTTGCGTCTGCACACCCGAGGGGTTAAACTCCTCTCCAATTTCCAGCATATGCTCAACCTGCGAGCACTTCTGTCCCTGCAAATCAGTACAAACCCCGGCAAGCTTCAGCAATCAGGGGCCACATAGACACCAGCCAAAAACTTCAGGGCATATGGGGAGCCTGGCAAAGCATTAGAGAAGATATCATTTGAAATTATGCAGAGTGTTATACTTATCAGACGTTCTTATATAACTCTCTTTTCTTTTAAATGAATCCTGACATTTCTGCAGACTCTCGGCATCTCGTCTCTCAGCAGTTTTCTTCAGTGAGACGTGCAGCAGCATGTCATCCGTTAAACACCTTTTCTTATCCACAAGTTTGAATTCAAACTAGTTATTTTGGATTCTTTTTGTTCAACTTTTTCTATTTACATGATGGTGATGAGCACATTCTGATTCGCTCGGCTCCACTCGCTCCGTTAGAGCTGGGATTTCAGGGCCAAAGACTGCTGAACTGAAGATGAAGATTATGGATACTATGCAGCAGCAAATGCAAAAAAAAGGAATCCAAAAAACGTTTCTAAACTAATGGTGTAACTGGTTTAATTCTGCGTAACATCTGCGATTTCATCACGGACAGCAAGTTAGAACAAAGAGCAAAAATTAATTCTGCGTGCAACTGGGCAAATACGTCTGACATACAGCGATGATGCAACGAGTCACTGGAAGACGACAAGAGATCATGAAGACCTTGAGCTCATGAAGACCTATGAGCTCATGTTGAAACCGTTCGGCATCTCGTGCACGATGATCGTCGGAGAACGATCCGCATGATCTCAGATTTGGCTCCTGCGAACTTCACCCTCTTCCTGCAGCTCGTTAATAGCAGAAGGTGCTTGACACACCTCCAGGACGTGTTACAGAAGAACACTGGGAGCTGTATTACTATGCAAGGGGAGTATGTGGAAACGTAAATCAATAAATAAAGTACTTTATTTTAAACAGAGCAAAAAAAAGTTCATACCACCTCATAGGTAAACCATAGATTTATAAAAAAAATGCGCACTATGGTTAATGTGACTCCTACACCAAGACTAAAGGGTAAAGAATTCCAATGCCCAGACAAAGACCAGTTCTTTTAATTTTTTTTTTTTTTAGATGTACCTTCAGTAGGCAGATTTTTTTCCTTGGCCTCCCAACACCGTTTTAGTGAGTTTCCTCACTAGAAATCAACACTAAGTTCTACTAACAGATCCTTTATCCCATGATGAAACATCTCTATCTTGATGGGAGTCGTCTCTTCCAGAATAGCTTCATCGTCATTTACCAGACACAAAGGGGCTTGTTGAACGGTTTGATGGAATCGTATGATTACAGACTTTACACATTAAAGATATTGTGGCTATTGTTAGTCCAATACCTTATTAACCAAGGTATGATTATTTATTTTTTTAATGTACCTATTTATTTTCTAGACCACTTACCCCACACGGGATCATGTGCAAGTCCCAGGGGTTCCAAACCTTTCAACATATAGATTTAAAAATGAACGTTGGAGGAAACTGGGATACCTGAAAGAAATTATACTAACCTACAAATAAGAGTCAAACCTGCTAACCACTAAAACACATTTAGATCAGTGCCTCAAACACTTTTAAAGATTAGCGATGTGTGTATCGTTACGTCTTGTAATTTCATGCCTGAAAATCTGGGAACGATATACATTTATATTTGGTAATCAAACGTCTCGCTGGTTAGTTGCTATGAAGTGAGATTGCTATCATACTGTAAGTAAAAAGCAAATCAGCTCATAACACTTGACAACCAATTTCCTGTACTGGTGCTTGTTTCCTTTCAGCCGTTTCGCTTGATTTTATATGGAATGGATGCAGGTCACAGCAATAGCAAGTCTCTGGGTGTGAGAATAAAATGCGCAATAGGACCTGGTATATAAAATTCATCATCAGGTTTCTCCTCATGATTATGTGGGTTTCTTCTGGGTTCACCAGTTTCTTCCTACGTTCCAGGAGGTACAGTAGGCTGACTGGCTGTGATAAATTGCCCCATGTGTGAACAAGTGTTTTTAAACGAGTGCCCATGGTGGTGTGTGTGAAGGACTGAAATAAAACGAGTATAAAGCACTTACTGAAGATGAATCAATGGATTTTTATGTGGAGCTCAGTCTGAATTATACTTCTGAAATAACCAGGTGCAAATCAAGGTTAGAAATGTAATTATAATAATGAATTATACAGCAATAAAACACATTTCAGAAAAAGTTCTGCCGTCAACTTTATAAACTTTTGCACTCTGCCGTATGCGGGGAATTTCTGCACCTTGCACAGATGTAATCTCTGTCTTTATACGGAGACAGAAAGCCTCACGCTGATGAACATGACATGTGCCGTCCTGGTTTTCAGTGGAAAAAAATGTAATGTGTCTTATATATATATATATATATCCGATACAGCACCACTGCTGCTACGTGAATATGAAGTATCGCAACACTGTGAAGAACGAGGCGTGTCCTGAGAGTCACATACAATACAGATTAACATGGCAGAGGCGGAGCTGCACCTGGTCTGGTCATTTCTGGTCAGGTCATCGTTTTTTTCTTTCTTTCTTTTTGAACTACAAAGGCGTGTGTGTGTGTGTGTGTGTGTGTGTGTGTGTGAAAGGGTTATGACTTAGAAGTCAGAAGGCACTTAAGTAAATTGATGATTTGCTGTTTGTCTGAACCAAAGAAATAAAAGTGAACTTTCTGCATCATATTGAATTGAAGATCATCATATTATTTCCATTGTAACGTATCGCAATGTGAATGGAATGGAAATCGGATCGCACTGCATCGTAATAGTGGGGAATCGTACCGCATCACGTCGGTAGCTGCTTCATGTGTAGCTTTAATGTATCGTATCATTGACTATGCAACGAGATGCAAATCGGATCAGCCTCAGTTACAGAGATGCACATACCGAATACAGTACCGTATTTTTCGGACTATAAGACGCTACTTTTCCCCCCACGCTTTGAACCCTGTGGCTTAAACAACGAAGCGGCTAATTTATGGATTTTTCCTGGGTTTTTCCCGGTTTCACAAACTTCAAACCAAAAAACTGAACCCCATAACATTAGACCAATGAAATTGCGGAACAGGTTCAGGTGAACCAATAAAACTCTTTATATTAAATCAGATGCTCTCCCACTGAATCGGGCCGCACCACATCATAAATATAGCTGCACCTGGTCTGGTCATTTCTGGTCAGGTCATCGTTTTTTTCTTTCTTTCTTTTTGAACTACAAAGGCGTGTGTGTGTGTGTGTGTGTGTGTGTGTGTGTGTGTGTGTGTGTGTGTGTGTGTGAAAGGGTTATGACTTAGAAGTCAGAAGGAACTTAAGTAAATTGATGATTTGCTGTTTGTCTGAACCAAAGAAATAAAAGTGAACTTTCTGCATCATATTGAATTGAAGATCATCATAATATTTCCATTGTAAAGTATCGCAATGTGAATGGAATGGAAATCGGATCGCACTGCATCGTAATAGTGGGGAATCGTACCGCATCATGTCGGTAGCTGCTTCATGTGTAGCTTTAATGTATCGTATCATTGGCTATGCAACGAGATGCAAATCGGATCAGCCTCAGTTACAGAGATGCACATCCAGAATACAGTACCGTATTTTTTGGACTATAAGACGCTACTTTTTCCCCCACGCTTTGAACTCCGCGGCTTAAACAATGAAGCGGCTAATTTATGGATTTTTCCTGGGTTTTTCCCGGTTTCACAAACTTCAAACCAAAAAACTGAACCCCATAACATTAGACCAATAAAATTGCGGAACGGGTTTAAGGTGAACCAATGAAACTCTTTATATTAAATCGGATGCGCTCCCACTGAATCGGGCCGCACCACATCATAAATATTGATGATGTTCCTTTGACGTTTGACCTGCCGCTCACTCGAACTGTCTACAGGAAATGCGGATCATTCGTCACGCTGAAAACAACCGGGCATGAAAACACACTTCAGCTGTGTTCTGAGCTGCACGGCATCGAGAGAAAAGCGTCACCGATGGTGATTTTTAAACGCATGACGATGCCAAAAGAAAAACTCCCGAGAGAAATAGTTGTGAAAGGAAGCAGGAAGACAGTGAACAATGACTTTCTTGGTAGCTACTGTTTAGATACGAGCCGTGTAACAGACTCTGTCTTTCATTAAAGCCTGTGTAAAGTTCATTAGTGGGTGCGGCTTATATTTGGGTGCGTTTAATAATCCGGAAATTATAGTATATATAAATATATATATATATATTCTTATCTCACTTGTCTGTTTGATGTTGAAAACATAGTTGAGGTATCTGAGATCTGATGCCACGTCTCTCTCTGGCCAAACAGATGTGTGTATTTCCCTACAGCTGCATCTCACTGCACAGATGTGCATGTCCATATTTGCGATGTGTGCTTGTTATCACGTTAGGATGTTTGAATACGTGTTTAATGCTGTGTTAGTGTTTACGTGTGCAGTCTGAAATAAAAAATACAAACAGGCAGCACATGAAACAGTTAAAAGCCCTTTAATGCTCTTATAGAAATTCTCTGAGCTCATGAGGTTTACCATGAACCATTGTGTAGCGACTCGAACAGTCACAAAGAGGCATGGTACAGAAAAAACGAGTGTAACAGGTAAAGAGAAAAAGAGAATGAGAGAGAGAGAGAGAGAGAGAGAGAGAGAGAGGGAGAAAATAAATGACCTTCATCTGGTCCCTTATCCTCTATCGTCTTTACCATAATGATATCTGCTGGGGTTTCTCTTCTTCCTCTCAATAAAATGCCCCCATCACTGATGGGGTTAAAACAATGTTAATAGCCTCCACACAGAAGCGCCGACTCGGAAAATGCCATTATGTTGAATTCAGGCTTGCTAGGTGCTCTTTTAACGGTGTGTACGCAAGCCACTGCTTTAGCTTTCTGTTCAGGGGTTTTACCTCAATAAGTGTCATCATGTTCTTATCCAGGCTCTAAACGATTATTAATACATCTGTGGAGTCAAACTTTCTCAAAACAAGGGTTAATTACTAGCATGACAACCAACATGGTGTCTGTTATTAATACAAAACTGGAACCCATACAGGAAACATGAATTTCTAATCCTGGGTAGTGTTTTTATTCCATTATTCCATTATTCCATCTGCCAAGACATTTTCACTCTATAATCCATTAGAAACAGAGGTTCACCAGAAGCTCAGATGTGATCAAGCCAGATTTAAAAAACGATGAGCTTTGAGCTTAATTTCGGGAAGAGGGTGAAGTCCGCATATCTGGCGAGTGGTACGGGTGCAGAAGTGAGATCGTGTGCTTTGTTCTCTGACCATAATCCTGCACGAGCTGCCGAAACGATTTTGGGGTTGAGCTTGTCGAAGGTCTTCCTGATCTCTCATCGTCCTCCAGCGATGTTCTTCCGCTCTTGAAGCGCACGTGTCGCTCGAAACACTTAAAAAAATAATTGGCGTATGTAAAATCCCTGTAGCAGATTTGCAGTTCGACGCAAAATTTCACGTTTGCTCTTTGTTCTAGTTTTGAATCTTTTTAATACCATCTCGTAAACACCATTGAGCAGATTTTGTTTGGTACGCTAGATGTTTATCAGGTACAGCAGCATGACTGATGGTCTTTACTAGAAATGCTAAGATACTGTATGCATATGAATCCAAAACGACAGGAAGAATGAATCACTGTGGAAATCAGAACAGGGTCTGGAGAAGAACGAACAGGATACAGCAGGTCTGGCCTGAGAGCACTGTGAGAGAACAAACGGGTCAAGATCAAAAGCAGGATCACAATCTAACAGGTTCCACAATGTCTGGTGTCATCAGGAGTACAGAGACAAGAGCTGAGCGTATAGATCACGAGATTCCTGAAGGACACAGTCTCCTTTAAAGGGTGTGAGTGTGAGTAACTAAACACACCTGTGTACATCAGTAACTGGAGAGAATGAGGATTGTGGTCCACAGCGGTCATTTGCTAGGAACTGGATTTGACGGACTGCTCTAAGTGAGGGTCCATGTTAGGGAATGGATATGAGAAGAAAAAGGGAAATGTACAGCCTGTAACAAATTAAGCAACAATGTGACCACACATGGTCCTTTAAGCTCCTGAGTGAACCTGGGGTTTAGTCAACTCTAAGACTAACCATAACTTTGTGTGTGATGAGCTGGAGTTCGCTCCAAAGTGTTTCACCACAACCACGAATGAATAATTCACAAAACCCCAGTGTGTATCAATAACTAGTAACTTTCTTTTTTTGTAAATTTTATCTCCAACTACAACTTATGAAACATTCAAAGGGAAATGGAACTGCATAACGGTTTCTAACTCCATATTCTTCTGCTGACAGCTTCGTATCTATTCCACTCTAGATGTTTGAAGTGCAAGCAATAATAAACACAACTGCAATAAAAATAAAAACTTTGGTAGCCTTCAAACGGCGTGCCGATAGAACAACAGCCTTAAAATTGACACAAAAGTGTAATAGTGTAATAAAAGAACAATATCGATCACAAAGCTCCGAGCGACTGCACAAACCCCTGCACAACAGGCTAATTTATAAAGTAATAAAATGAGCTGCTCAAGGTTGCTAGCATCGTTACGTAGCGCAGGCATAGCATCAGGCTAAAAAAACCTCGCCGCTCTCAAGAGCAGGACCGTTTATCAGCAAAACAATTAAACATGTTCAGGGTGAGCAGGAATGTCTTTGCAGAACTGCTACTGAAGATCTGAGGTAGTTATGGTCACCCCAGGCTGCTTTCATTTTTCATCATAAACACGATTTTACAGCTGATTTTCTTCATAAACACGATTTTACAGCTGACTTACTGACACTGCATTTGGAATGTAAACTTTTTGGACTTATGGAGTGGATGAAATGGGAGATCTTATGGTGTTTTGGAGATGTTATGGAGTGGTTATGGTGTTGGACTTCAAGGTTCCCAGAGCAAGGTTTTAAAATCCCAGCCGCGAGGAATGGTGGCCAAGAATTGCAAAAGAAATGAACGAATTGGGAAACACAAAAATTCTGACAAAGCAGAAAAGGTTATAGTTTGTGAATAAAATACTTACAGCTCATTGGACGAGACGTTTGTCTTTCAAGATAAAAAGGGATTTGTAACTTATAACTTTGATTCTTGCACGTGTTCTGTGTTCGTTTTAATCGAATTCTTTTTCCAATACTGCAACTTTAAATATTTTTAAACGTTTAAACACGTGTTTGTACTTCCTGTATATTTTAAAACGCTGATGTTTTATCCAATCAGCAGTAAGTATTCGCTTCTCAAACTATTCCAAACTTTTCCAGGTTTCCGGAATTCTCGTTGTGTATTTGGATTTGTTTCTGTATTTTATGATTTGTTCACGTGTTTTTGGATTTATTTTGTTTTCTAATTTGTTAATTTGGTTTTGATATATTTCGTTTGTGGATTTGTTCATTTGTTTGGTCACTTCTCAGCCACCTGCTCAGTTGGATAATAGATTTCGGAGCAGGTGAGGTTCTACAGCAGGTGATCACCAAGAAATCTTTTGTCCTTGATCATCTCCACCGAGGAGTTTTTGATGTTCAGCGGGGAGTGATCGTCTGTGTCCTCCTGGGGTCAACAACCGTCTCAACAAACAGCACAACAGTGTCGAACTTGATGTAAAGTGAGTTGTGTTTTGCTGCACAGTGGTGAGTCAGCAGTGAGAACAGCAGGGGACTGAGCACATGGAACTAAATAACACCCTGTAACTAACAGCCTGAATCCTGAAGCCATTCTGCACTTATTTGCAGATTTCTGATCATAATTGGTGTAAATCAGGTCTCAGGGTCTTTGCTGAGCAGTGAGTGGATTCACATCTTCCTAAATTTCCAACATCTAGAAATTAAAAATGGTCTGGACGACTGAAAACATTCACAGACATTACTGTGATAATGCGTCTAATATCTATTTCACACCGCATTCATTTAAATCACTTAACGACGTGTAACTCAATTCAACTCAATTAGACCACAGCAGTACTTCATCCCCAAATCTGATTGGTCAAAAGGCAAATGTGTGCACGCTGTCCAATAGGAACTCATTATTTAAAAAGGAATTGCGTTTTGTGGTGTGTAAGTTTACATGTACGATTAATAATAAACAGTGAGGTTTCTCATTACTACTAATGTAATTAAATAATTTTATAATAGAATAAATAATAATAAAATTAATAATAGTGTTAAATTAAATTACATAAATTATTGTTATACTATAATAAAGTATATGATTTTAATTTACACACTTCTAATAATAGTAAAGTTAACTATAATTTGTTTTATTATTAATTCCATATATACTGTGTTTTAATTATTATTATCTTCTTCTTCTTCTTTCGGCTTCTCCTATTAGGAGTCTCCACAGCGGATCATCTGTCTCCATCCCCCCCTGTCCTCTACATCTGCCTCTTTCACACCAACTACCTGCATGTCCTCCCTCACCACATCCATAACCCTCCTCCTGATCTTCCTCTTTACCTCCTTCCTAATCCTATCCACTTCCTGCTTCACATCTCCACATCATCCCTCTTTCTCTCTTTTATTTTCCTCATTTATCAGCTCTCAAAATTCTCCCTCCATCTTCTCAACACACTCTCCTCACTAGTCAACACATTTCCCTCTCCATCCTTTACTGCTCTAACTTGCAGCACATCCTTCCCAGTTTGGTTCCTCTGCCTGGACAATTGCTACAAAGTTCTATCTATCTAATAAATCTCTGTAATGTTCTTTGTGCTCTGAATCTCATATTATCATTATAATTAATGGTAATACTACTACTAATAATGATGATATTATTATTATTACTATTTATATTATTATTCAATAATGTTTTTAATTATTAGTAATTTTATTTGCTGATCTACTACTTAATAATAATTAAAAAATAATAATAATAGTGCTAATTATACTAATATCATTTTGGTTTAATTATTATGTCCTATGAAGTCTGAATGTGTTACAGTCTGGTTGGTGTTTTTATCAGAAGTGCGAGAGAAGACAGAATTCTGGAAGTGTGGGTCACGGCATCATGCACCAGCATCAGCTGTTGTAGAGTTGACGAAGAGCAGTGATGTTGAGTGACCTGATTCAGGCTTCAGATGAAAATATGTTTCCAAAAAATGATTTCCATATTGTGAACAGAGGCCCAGTCATTTACCACCAAATATTCTGAATTTTACTGAGAGTCAGAGAAGTCACATTTCTGTTCCTCCAGGGTTTTATTTAAATCATCTGGAGTCCATTTGTTATTTTATCTGATGAGTTAATGAGGTGGGAGGATGAGCCATGGTGGACTCTGTAGTGGAATAAATCTGAGAGTCATGGATATAATAGTGGGAGCTCGGAATGTGTTTGGGAGAAATCTGAGAAAGAGGAAATGAAGGAGATGGAGACGACCTAAAGGACGGAGTTACTCTGTTTCATTCTAATAAGCTACTCTCTGTTGAATCACATTTCAAATATTATACATTAATACAATACCAGTTTTTGTAACAAGGTTAAAAAATGTATTCATATGGCTGAAAATGTACGCTTTTATAAAAAAGATATTGAAAAAGCGATTTTAGGGATTCGACCTTGAATGTTAATTTTATGGCTATAATGACATTTCAGTGTCCTCCTAAAGTCCTAACATTCTTAATAGAGTACAATTTGTGTGAAAGTGTGGAAACCCACAGTGTTTAATGCATTTTCCTTTTGTTGCTTTGCAAAAAATTTCCTTTGACCAAACATATCTATAAATGTTCTCAGAGCAGTTCAGTAGGATTGCGGTGCGGTGACTGGGCAGGTGGGTTCATTATAAATATCACTCTAAATACCACGTACAGAACTCAGACGTGCGCTTCAGCTCATCGTCATGTTGTCAAGTCAAGTTTATTTGTATAGCGCTTTTCACAACACACATTGTCTCAAAGCAGCTTTACAGAAATCAACAGTGAAGGTGAACGGTGTGTGTTTATCCCTGATGAGCAGCCGTGGCGACTGTGGCAAAAAAAATCTCACCCAGATGTAATGAGGAAGAAACCTTGAGAGGAACCAGACTCAAAAGGGGAACCTCATCCTCATTTGGGTGACATCAAGAGTTTTATCATAAATCTTTCAACAATACAGAACACTGGAGAGTGAGAACTAACATGAGTACTGGAGTATAATATTATAAGTGATGTTCTTTCTGCAGTCTTTGGTATAAAACTAGGAGCTACTGAGCTCAACATTTGTGATCACCACAGATCCAGCAGATCCTTCTCTATTCCAGAGCCTTTAAACACTCCAGGAGGTCCAATGTCAATGTCCAATGACTCCACACATGTAGCGGAATCCAATTGGCACTGGTACGTCTCTAGATGGTTCGGGATGTTTGCGAGTTTGGCATCTACTTCTTCAAAGTTCCATAATCTTCATGAGGTGGGACGTGACTGGAGCTGGCCAAACCTCAGGAAGTCTTGGGATGGGGATAGAAAGAGAAGCAGTGGAGAGGAATTAGCGTAGCTGCTGTTCATGATATTAACAGCACAAGTTGATAATGTGATGTGATCAGATGTTCTGAAGCACGAGGTTATGATGTGATGTGTGTTATGTGTAGAACTCGCCTAAACCATACATCTTTAATCTACACTTAAACTGGGAGAGTGTGTCTGAGCCCCGAACACTGTCAGGAAGACTGTTTCAGAGTTTAGGAGCTAAATGTGAGAATGTTCTACCACCTTTAGTGGACTTTGCTATTCTAGGAACTACTAGAAGCCCAGAGTTTTGAGATCTCAGGGAGCGTGGCGGATTGTAGCGTGTTAAAAAATTGGAGAGAAACATGGGAGTCAACCATTTAGTGCTTTATAAGTGAGAAGTAATAGTTTGTAGTCTATTCGAAACCTAACAGGAAGCCAGTGTAGGGATGAGAAGATCGGGGTTATATGGTCATATTTTCTTGACCTTGAAAGAACTCTGACTGCTCATTCTGGACGAACTGTAGCTTGTTTATTAATGATGCAGGACCTCCACCTAGTAACGCATTACAGTAGTCCAGTCTGGAGGTCATGAACGCATGGACGAGCTTCTCTGCATCCGATATAAACAACATGTTTCTTAGCTTAGAAATATTTCTAAGGTGAAAGAAGGCTGTTTTTGTAACTTGGTTGATATGATTTTTAAAAGATAAGTTGTACGGTGAAGTCGCTTCCAATGAGCCGCCGTCCAGACGGAACTGCATAGTGATGAATTGTGGAATGAAGCCATGATGCTTCACTTTTACTTTCTGGAATCTTCTCTGCTCCAAAACAACCCCAAACCAATAAACTTCCACCTCCATGTGTGAGTGTGGGGGTGAGGGAGTCTGATCACACTGTTGGTAGAGACACAAACGTTGCATAAAAACAAAATAAACATGCCCGTGTCAAAAGCCAGGGCTCCGTATAACTCACATTTATTTGCAGTTTTCTGTGCAGCATCAACAAAAACAAGCAACTCGTGAACTCATCCCAGATCTCTGCTCGGATTTCTACCATGTTATCATGTTGGGATCTCAGTAACCTTCATGGACTGTCTGATTGAGATTGGGGTTTTAGTGTTTTGTTCATGTGTTGGAACAAATTGCTAGCATTATCGCACACGTACGTCGACGTGACATGCACGATTTACATCTCGGGAACGAGGCACGGCTCATTCGCTAATTGAGGAGACGTCGGCGGGACATCGGTTTTTAAGATTGTCTGCTATTTTGACGATCTGCACTTGAGCGTAATACGTGATTTAAGCGTGTCAGTGTTGTATGACAGCGATCTTAATGATATTGGTCATGGATTATTAAATCTGCACATTCTCACACTTCAGCTCCGGTTCCCATCATGCAACTGTCCTTAGGTGATTAGGAAATAACAGACTTGTGTGTGATAAGCCATATCAGCATGAAATCAGGTCTGGGCTCTTTTCTGTAATAACAGGGGTCACCAGAGCATTTTCCTTAATTCGTCAGATGCACCAGAATTACATTTATCTCATTCATAAAACTGAGCAGCTAAGGGCCTTGTTTAGGGGCCCAGGCCTGGCAGCTTGTTGTTACTGGGATTTGAACTCCTTCAGATCAAAAGTCAAATGGCTCAACCACTAATCTCCACCTCCCCAATTACACCACAATGGGGTAGTTGTAGTTCAGTGGTTAAGGGTTACTGATCTTGAGGCCTGGGTTTCAAGCCCCACTATCCTCAAGATGCCACTCTTTGGGCCCTTGAGAAAGGCCCTTAATCCTCTTTGCTCCAGGAGCGCTGTATCATGTCTTACCCCAGCTTACTAATGCTGCTTGGATATGCTAAGAAATAATTTCCTTTTGCTGAAAAGTCCATGTGACACAATGCTACTGAATGCTTAATTCTGATTGGTCAGAACAGTTGCTTTATACAACAAAGCAGTTATGGAACTAAGGGCTTTTGCCTCTGTGTCTGGGATTTCACATCCAAAGTTCAATTCCTTAGCCACTAAGCTACCACCTTCCCATATACACCACAGTGCTGATAAATGCTTAATTCTGATTGGACAAAATAGTATATATTGTTTCTATTATCTCTCTAAAGATGTTTAATGTATATCTGATAGAGTCTATAATGCAATGAATCCAAAATATTACAGATGCACTACTGTAACCTGGGCAGGAGGTAGTTTTCCACATGGCTGCATCTCTGTGTGCACCAAACCCCTCCCTGGTGTTTCCTGATCCTGTTTGAAGTTCTGGAAATGTCTGGTAAACAAAAGACAGTCGAGATTTAATTAATATTAAATGCTTTTTTTTCTTCAAACCCTTCCAAACCACTTCTAGTAATTCAGGTGACATCATATTGTAGTTTTGAAGATCTTCTGACCCTAAAAGGTAACGATAAGTTATGACCCTGAAGGTTTTTTTGGTCACTCGAACCATTGTCTTCATGGTAAATTGAAACAGTTTACTGAAGATACATGATCTCATTCCAAAACAGTTCTGGAAACATTCAGACATCATACAGATCTTTTCTGTAGTAACATCAACTCCAGAACTCACATCACAGATAGCAAGTTTTTCGATGAAGTGATTTTTAATTAGCGTTTTTTAGAAGAAGTCTCCAGTGCCAGCACTTTTCAGCAACAGTCTGAGGTAAAGCTGTCAGTGCTCATTCTTGCTGGACTCAGGACAGAGGAGACCAGGCGCATGTTTGGACTAATAAATGTAAGAAAAGAGAAGAAAAAATGACAGGAGGAACCTGGCAAAAAGGAAAGGTCATTTTCTAAAAAGTTTCTTAAAAAAAAAAAAAAAAAAAAAAAAAAAAAAAATTGTTCATGCTTACGAATGTTCTTGCCTTTAGAAGAACCTTCAGGCACTTCAGTATGGTATCTGCAGTGTCGGTGGTCAGGGGCAGTAAATCCTTCTCTGCTGGCCTAAAGTTTCTTCTCTTCATGTGGGAGTGTTTCTCTCGGGTGCACTGCTTCAGTACGTGGATGTGGATGTTAGATTTTTTGTCCAATCAGATTTCAGCCTCTATGTGCTGCCATGTGAATCTAATCTCCCCAGAACCTTCAGAATCAGTACTGCTGGACTTTTACCATCGAGAACATTACCAACAGCTCTGTTTCTTTATCCAATCAGATTTCAGATTCTCCTCACAGAGCAGATCACTGGCTCAGAATAGCGTCAGTACTGTTCCGTCCTCTGATTGGTTGTTCAGAGGGAAACTGTTACAGCCGAGTTGGACTGGTAAAACACGTGTGTAGCTCTGCACACGTTCATACATCTGAGTTACACTTTTTTATACCTACAGAGGAAGAGAAATTTATTTGGTCTCAGACACTTAAAAATTGTGAAGAAAAGTGAGACATGGTGAGGAGGTCACCAATCCTGAAGCTCGCTAGCGTGTCTCAGCCCGGGAAAGGGTTTGATCTCCACTTCCAGACCAGTGATTACGAGCAGTACCACTGGATTACAGCCTCTGGGGGGCGCTGCATATTATGAGTCTGTATCTCTGGTTATTAGGTTGTGTTTTATTTAAATTTGTATGTTATTGTCATGTTATTAGACAAATATTGATTGTGAACTGCTCCAGATGTTGTAGGTGCACAGTTGTGGTTGTAGTGTGGAGGTTTGGAGTGTAAATGGGTTTGTTGCTTTAGTAAAATGGTTTTCACCTCCAGATGTGAAACGTCTCTCTGTAATGAGGTTAATCACCTCTGTAAAGAGGTGGATTAGGTCGGTTAAGTCCCCACTGAAGGCCCAGGTATAAAACTCACAGCCCTCCACTGGGTATCAGTAACTCCTGGTTCATATACAGTAACAGCACACAGAGGTCATCTTGTATTTTATTATATATTTTTTTGCATTTTTAATTTGACTTCTCATTAACCGAATCACGAGCCTGAGAAGCACGTTGGAACATTTCCTAGTTAATAAACCCAATTTCAGTCCTGTTGCTGGAAGTGCAAAACCAGGAACACGTCCAGGAACATATTGAGGAACTGCGCACTTTTCTTTTATAGCAGTTCCATCCAGAAAACTTATTTGGTTTCTCAAAAAAGTTTCAGAAGCTCAGTGGAAATGTGCCTAGCCTGATAAACCTCACCGTCCCGACGGTCAAAAAAAAAAAAAAAAAAATTTAAACTCTTGCAAAACTGTTTTGCAATGTGTCTCAGCTATCTGCTGACGTGCACCTGTCTACACCTCGGTGCAGGATGTGGGGCTCTGGGACGTGTTCGTATCTGCACACAGGGCTGATGCTGAAGCTATGGTGCACCACAAGCCTGTGTTAAACATTGCATAGCTCTGTGTGAAGTGTTGACCAAGCAGAAGCCTGTCATCATCACCATCATCTTCATCATCAAACTCTGTATCGTCATCATCTAGTGCACTTTGCTGCATTTGCATTTCATCCAGGCCTGAGGAGAAAACGGAGGGAGGGGTGGAGAGTGAGAAGGAGAAGGAGGTGGACAGTTGGGTTTGGAGCGAGAGGAGAGGCGTATAGGAGACGGTGCGTGTAAAATCTGATGAATAGCAATAAGCTTCGGAACTCTGTAATCAGCAGATGCTTAGCGGGAAGGAGACCTGACGCACACGGCTCATGATTTCTTTCTTTTTAAAGAGATTTCTGACTTCCATCATCTCCACTCGGAATTTCTTTCCACCAGCCTGATTAAAGCCATTAGAGTACTCGGAGTCGCAGCTTCCCGATGACCTCAGGCCCTTTTGTCTCTCATTTTCTCGGAGAAAAGGCATCTGATTGGAGCTTTATTCCGACTGATCACGCTGAATTATGGTGCCCTTGAGAATGCCGTCCTCGGAAAAAGAGCCGATCCTAAAAGTACGAGTACGAGTTTTTTCTCCCCGGTGATTCATCGCCGTTCCACCGTTCTATTACAGATATAAAAATCTCCTTTCATCGCATCTCTGCAGGCCCTTCAACAGTAACAGAGAAGATTAATTAAAGCCGTAAATCAGCTCTTTATCACAGGCCTGAAATGGACGGACTATAATGAGATACTCGGGACTCGGTCCTCTCCAGCAGAGGGACAGACAGAATGAGGGGATAAAGAGATGCTTTTTAATTTTGGCCTAAATTATGGCTGCATGTGACACACACACACACACACACACACACACACACACACACACACACGCACACACACACACACAAACACTAATATTTCTATTGCTGTACTAGCAGGAACCAAATGTTCGTAGAAACACATTAAGATGACAAGATGAGTTACGGACCCCATTTCTGGTCCTCAAGTTTACATGCAGAGACATATCGTTTTCTTTCACACACACACACACTCACACACACACACACACACACACACACACACACACACACACACACACACAGAATTGTTTCTACTTGGCCCAAGCTTGAAGATCAGCACATGGCTTTTAATATGAGTTTTGTTGATGGATTTGCTTTAAGGGATCCAGCGTGTGTGAACCGCATGCTAAAATATCATCCTGAAAATGCTGGATCTGGTAGATATAGACGTTTCCAGGCCAATCCATTCGTGTTTCGACTGACAGTGTCCTTGATCTGGATCTTTATATTAGTTCTAAGGCTGAGTAAAGAGTAAACCGAGTCAGAATATCACTTCAGAGTCAGTTTGGGAAAGAACGATTATACGAGGTGGTGTCAAAAAGTTTGGAGATTCGCTCTGTTTACAAAAAAGTACTTTATTTATCTGCGTTTCCACGCGATCACTTTCAAAATAGTCCCCTTGCACAGTAATACAGCTCCTAGTGTTCTTCTGGAAGCATTTTAAACTCCTTCTGTTATTTACGCCGGACCTCTGCAACGGTGTCAAAACGGTACCCTGGATCTTCATCCTCGTGAAGTCTGCAGGAGCAGGTAATGCGTCTGTGGTGCTCTTCATCGGCATGAAACCAGACTCTTGAAGCCGCTCGAAACACCTCGTTGCAGCGTCGTCGTATGTCAAATGTATGTCGTGGCAGATTTGCCCAATTTCATGCAGAACTTCAATATTGTCCTTTTGATGTCTCCAATAAAACGCAGATGGATTCCAACCAGTGTTTCTGCCTCTTTATCGCAGTAGTAAAGCGAAAACATTCATATTTTCTTAAAAAGATTCAGGATGTTTACTCGTGTTTTTGCCCACAGATTATTTCATTACATATGGAACCTTTATGTTCTGAACCATGAGTCACCTTGCATTTCTCCCTCAACCCTGCCGTGTCTCTGAATCCTGACTGCACAATATATTGTTGATTAAATATTGCAGCGTTTTAGAAAACGCCGGTCCGAATGTAAACGCTGCCATAGTGAACTGTGTTGGTGTTGCTGTTTTTATGCCTGAGGAGGCAGCAGCCTGGTGTCGCACAGCCAAGGAGGAATTTCATTAAACCCCAGAATGAATAAAAGTGTTATTTTGTAAAAGGGAATAAAAGAAGCACTCATCTATTCACTGCCTGTAGTCTTTTCTAACCAGTTTATTTGTGTGTCGGTCACACAGGTCAGTTGGCGGTGGGCACGTGTGAGATTGTGATGTTAAACAGAGACAGCAGTCAGCCCAAGCGGACCATCGCCAGACAGACGGCCCGCTGTGCCTGTCGAAGAGGCCAGATCGCAGGCACCACTCGGGCACGACCAGCATGTGTGGACGGTAAGGATACATTTAAAAAGTTATTGTTAGCCATTACAAAATACATTACAAACAGAATCCAGCATATCATCAACATCCAAGTAAAGCTCCCAGCATGAGCAATGAATTCAAGGTACACGTGTGCCAACAGTTGACACAAAGCCATAAGCAAATGCAAATCAACAAACAAAAGCCAAAAAAGAAAAAAAAAAAGAAAAATGAACAATCTAAGGACGAAGCTGGTAAGCACGGGTTTGTTAAGTATACTTCCTCTTCTTCTAGCGGCTCCCATTAGGGGTCCCATCAGCAGATCATCCGTCCCCATCCCCCCCTGTCCTCTACATCTGCCTCATTTAAACCCACTTCCTGCATGTCTTCCTTCAGCACATCCATAAACCTCCTCCTTGGTCTTCCTCTTTACCTTAATCCTGGTGTCTTCATTCTCAGCATTCTCCTACCCATGTCCCTCTTCTGCACATGTCCAAACCATCTCAATCTCGCCTACCTCACCTTGTCTCCAAAACGTCCTACATGTGCTGTCCCTCTAATAAACTCATTTCTAATCCTGTCCATCCTCGTCACTCCCAACGAACATCTCAACATCTTTAGCTCTGCTACCTCCAGCTCCACCTCCTGTCTTTTACTCAATGCCACTGTCTTTAAACCATACAACATCTCAGGTCTCACCACAGTCCTACAAACATTCACTCTCACAGATACTCTTTTATCACACATCACTCCTGCTATCACTTTTTCCCACCCACTCCACCCTGCCTGCACTCTTTTCTTCACTTCTCTAACACACTCTCCATTACTTTGCACTGTTGACCCCAGGTACCTGAACTTCTCCACCTTTTCTCCCTGCAACCGCACCCCTCCACTGCCCTCCCTCTCTTTCACACACATGTACTCTCTTCCTCCTACTGACTTTCATTTCCCTTCTCTCCAGCGTGTACCTCCACCTCTCCAGGCTCTTCTCTACCTCAAATTACAATATCATCTGCAAACATTATAGTCTAGGGAGACTCCAGTCTGACCTCGTCCATCAACCTGTCCATCACCACTGCAAACAGTTAAGGGCTCAGAGCCGAACCTTGATGCAGTCCAACCTCCACCTTGAACCAGTTTGTCGTTCCTACTGCACACTTCACTGCTGTCACACTGTCCTCATACATGTCCTGCACCACCCTCACATACTTCTCTGACACACCAGACTTCCTCATACAATACCACAACTCCTCTCTCCACCCTGTCCTAGGCTTTCTCTAAATCCACAAACACACCTACCTACCATCACCAACTCATCACCTCTGTTCCCTTCACCTACATGCCCATTAAAGTCTGTCCCAATCACCAATCATTCATTCCTAGGTACACCTACTACCACTTCATCTAACAGAATTTGTCCTTCTCCTCCATCTCACAACCCACTTGTGGAGCATAAGCACTGATGACATTTATCATCACTCCTTCAGATTCCAGCTTCACATTCATCACCCTATCAGAAACTCTCTTCATCTCCACTACAATCTTACTGTACTCTTCCTTCAGAATCCCCCCTACACCATTTCTCTCTCCATCCACACCATGATAGAACAGTTTAAACACCTCCAATGTTCCTGCTCTTACTCCCTTTCCACTTGGTCCCCTAAACACAACATATCTACCTTTCTCCTCTCCATCATATCAGCTCCCTCTCTCCCTTTACTTATTAGGACAATGCTAGCATTTCTCTATTGCTTCCTAGTTTACTTATGTGCAATTATTTATTTTGGCCCCTTTCGTGTTCCACATCCTGCAATCCTATTTTAGAACATATTGGCTTTCCACTTAATTTTACTTCCTGTTTTTCCGTTTGTAATTAGCATCACCTGTTTTTTCATTTCCTGTTTCTTTATGTGTTCCAGAAATTTGGTGTTTCTCAGGCCATGTTCAAACTAATACCATTTCATTTAAAAACGCACATTTGTCGCTGCTTTTTTTAGCCTTCCGGCCATCCGTCACGTTTCCAGTCAACGAAAGTGTAGCTTGTAAAAAAATGTTCTCCAAAGCAATACATTTAAAAACCCTGTTTCCACGTCACAGTGTAAAAACTGAGGCTTTCAAAAACGTTGACGATTTTTTAGTCATTTCCATGACGTTTCATGGAGCCAGAAAGAAAAATAAATAAACGACAGGCATAAATAACGCAGGTCGAAGAGTCTTACGTTTTATTTTTGGGAAACAATTAAAAACAAAAGTGTGGGCGTGGACTGGTTTAAGATGAAAACACCATTTTCTAATTTTCCTTATTAGTGAAGACGTAGTCCCAGAAATCCAAGCCACCATAATCTACCACTTCATGTCTTTTACGATTAAGTGATTGATTACTGTTGAACATTGTAAATATTTAACTGATTGTTACAGTGTTTACTTATCAGGAAGAGTTTCCAATGAAACTCCTGTTTAAAAAGAGGAATCTATTGGAACAGGCCGTATTTTTCCTCTAAGCATTTTTCAGTACTTTATAATTCAGTATAGCAATTACAGTTTTGGATGAACCCCAGTAAAATCTCTGTATCTCTAATGCACTCTAAATTCGGCTCACTTGCAGGATGTTCTGCTAATTGCTCATCGTTCAACATGTTGGCAGCATTTTGTTTATCGTACAAAAGCTGCCAAGGTCTTAAGTTCTTACCAGGGCAAATAGTATGAACTTATATTTGGCACTTGTATATTTATTTATTTATTTATCTTTTTTATATATATATATATATATTAATTCTCTTTGCATCTTTATTTGGATCGTTTCCACTCTGGTGGTACCATAAGTGAAGGTTTAATAGTTGGAGGTACACGATTGTGTAGGACATCTTTGGGAGTTCCAAACCAGTTCCAGCATGACAATGTTCCTGTGCACAAAGTCAGCTCCATGAAGATCTGTCTTCAATGTGTTGGAGTGGAAGATCTCCTTCTGTAGAGCTTTAGAACTTCTACATCAGTACCTGACTTTACTAACACACATCCTTGTGGGAGCAATTGCAGTGATTGAGTCATCAGACTTTGGATCTGAAGGTTGCGTGTTCAAATCCCAGCTATACAAAGCTGCCACTCTTGGGCCCCTGCGCATGGCCCTTACCACATAGCTGCTCAGTTGTATAAATAAACTAAAAGTTGGTTGGTCTGGATAAATGCTGTAAGTGTAAATGTAACACTTAAATGCACACACTCCTATTCACAGTGGTCCAGCGCTTCCAACTCATATGCTGACTGTCGATCTTCATTTGTATTGCAATGGCAACGTGTCAATTAAACCAATATGGCAGAATTCAAACCAATCAGTGTGACTAAGCCTGTAACTGACAGGGGAAATCACGAACAGATTCACTGGCATGCAAACATGATGGCAGTTATGGAAAAACTTGTAATGGGAGTATTAACGGCAGTGAAGGAGGTTTCTGTGGAGCTTTAGACCACAGCATGGAATAAACTCTGCATTGTGAATTCTGCATTGATGATCATTAATGGTTACATCAAACCACATGACTGAATAAGTTAGTTAGTTTGTTGCGCCTAAATAAATAAATTGGTTTCTTGCTTGTGCGTCACGTTTAATAAATGCAATATAATATAAATCGAATTAAATTAAATTCGACACATACACATTCATCCAGACTGCGACATGTAGTGAAAAAAATAAACTGCAAAAACAAATTCATCAGCACCTGTCAATTTACACAATTTCTACTACTGAAGTTTCACTTCTGGTAGACGCTAAACTGGATGTCTGTCTGTCTGTCTGTCTGTCTGTCTGTCTGTCTATTTATCTATCTATCTGGGATCGAGAAGCTTCTGACCAGTTATTTGAACTGTAGCATTAGTCTGCATCAGCAGCAGCTCTGTTTCTGACTTGAAGCTTAGTTCATAATTCAGTGTAAATGACTTCCTGGCTGGGTTGAAGCTAATATCGCCAACATCGCAGGGCTGCAAATGTGTTTGCTAATAGCCTCACCGGTCAGAGGGGAAAATCTGAGTGATGATTATGCGACTGTGCTGAGCGGGAGCCAGAATTTCGGATGCTGTCTGTACTTGAAAATCCGATTTCGCTCGAATAAAGTTGTAAGAGTCCAGATGCCTCTGCGGATCTCCACATAGGAACCAAAGGAACTCTAAACGCTGGCTGTACCCAGAAGGAAGCGGTATATTCCTTAATACCGGCGTATGGTGTCACTAGTACAGTTGATTTCTCCCGAGGCCTCTCTGTTTTACCACACGCATAAGATCATGCTCATTAAATAAAAACAGGTTCAGGAAGGAAATGGAGTGTTGTGAAATTACATTTAGTCGTTTAGAGGGAAAAAAAAAAGCAATAACAATATTATTTTTTGATGAAAGCGCAACCGGATGTAATTGGGTGTCAGCATTGAATAAAAGATTGTAATAATGAGAAATTGTAGGTTCTAGCAGAAGCCTGGCCTTTTCTTCTGGCCTTTCTGACTGCTCGGGTCTCTCACAAGCTTCTTCTCAAATACGCTACTAGTTTGTGTTCTATAATACTGTACGTGTTTGAGTCGTCCTCCGCCTTCTTTCAGAGTAAATCTGGACATATGAGTAAAATAAATATCATAGAAATCTTTAAAACCTGAGTATTTAAAATATCATGTGATTGAGTAGATAAAGACTTGGGATGTTCTCAAAATACTTTCTAGTTTTACACGAAAACTTGAGAGGAACCAGAGTCAAAACCCATCCTCATCAAGACACCATGAGTGTGATTATAGATCATTACAAACAACACCAAAGAGTGAGAAATATCATGAGCACCCGAGTGTGTAAATGAGTAACGGTCTTTCTACAGTCTGTTGTGGTTGAGGAATCAGGAGCTCCTGAGCAACTTATAAATTAGCTCAACATCTGAGATCGTTATAGAATCAACACTGACTCCTCCATGCAGAGCCTTTAAATGTCCAATGATGGAGAAACAGCATCATTTTTTTAAGTGAGGTTGTTTATCTTCAAAGTCCAATGTCGGAAATCTATATGGAATGGGATCCTGGAGCTGGAACATCTGGAGCTGGAACTGGAGCTGGTACATCTCTAGATGGTTTGGGATCTTTGAATGATATGACATCTTCTCTTTAAAGGTCTAAAACAATCCTAAAACTTTCCTTTTTACTACCTGTTACGTCTGACTTAGTCGAAATCGGGTCAAATTTAAAAAAAGGAAGATTTTAGAAAAGGAACGTGCACATGTCTACCAAACACGATCAAAAACTGTTCATACTCAACACAGGAAATGTGCATTCGTGTGTCTTTACTTGGTGCATCGGCGTTAAATATTCAACAGCAGATTCCACTCATGGCTCCGCCCCTTTCTGTAAATAACGCACTACTGAGAGCTAAACGCTTTATTTTAGCTTGATTACATTATCTAGGTTTTAATAATACATCGTGTTGGAACGAATTTCGGCTTGTGCTGTGGGTGAATAGCGCACTGTGGAATATTTACAGACATGCAGCCTCTCTTGTACCCTTTATCTATCTCTCTTTGTGTGTGTGTGTGTGTGTGTGTGTGTGTGTGTGTGTGTGTGTGTGTGTGTGAGTGTGATCCAATGCTCAGTTAGGCAGTGGTGCTGCTTCAGTAATGCCACTGCTTTTAACTCCATGCTAAGGACGTTAGCGACTTTTTGTAACACCAAGACCAGCGTAATTAACTAAGAGACTGGTATAATTACAGCTGGGGGAAATTGGTTTTTATTGGCTTTTGCTGCTGTGTGCATGCTTCATTAGTGGAAGGCCATTAAAAAGCCTGTTGCTCATGCAGTCTTCTTTTTTTATAACACACACACACACACACACACACACACTCACACTTGTTCTGCAGTGTACCAATAAGGAATAAAACTCATTTTGTCTATGCAATTTGTCCGTCTGCTCATCCACCCGTCCAAATCTTTTCCCATCATTTCCTCCGTACATGAGGGTGTGAGGTAAAGGCCGAGCAGGTGGTGCCCAGGGGCAGATGGCAGACTGGGTTTGAGGATTTAGACAGCCAGGATTCTCAGTTGTAGACGGCTTTCGGATCAGAGAGAGAGAGAGAGAGAGCGAGAAAGATGGCTCATGCCCTGCATTTAAACAGCCACTGGAAAAGCAACACTGAGCAGTCGTGTGTCAGCACAGCGATGAGTCACGTCTCCTCTGCAGCCTCCTGAGATCTTATTCCACGGAAACGCTTATTGCTCTTGGAGTGTATCAGTGGGTGGCCAACCCGCTCTCCTCTCTGGAGCTTCTGTAATGCTGTTCTTGCATCCCTGAATGCGTGCCGGGACTTTTTGTTTGCCTGCCCTATATACAGTAAGCACCAAACTGGGAGACTTCCTCAAACAGGGACATTTCTGCCACCTACAAACAGTTAACGATGCCAGAGGCTTGCGGCTTCCCATGAGGCCTCCTGCATGCTGCTCGGGCTGTAATACGTCTCTGTAAACAACATCTCACCTGCTCTTAACTCACGCAGAATGAATTGAATAGACTTTTCACATTTCACCTACACTCGATGAGCAAAAATATTGGGACAGCAATACGTTGTTTTTGGACGCAGGAGCATGAAAAGTTTCCGTCACTTGAACTAGGAGACCCAAACCTGTTCCAGCATGACAATGCACCAATCCAGCTCCATGAAGCTGGATTGGCATGGCTTGTATTGAGTAGAAGATCTCCTGCTATACAGCTCTGACATCACACACCTACATTAGTACGTGACTTTACTAACATATATCTTTAAATGTGGCTGAATGGATCTCCACAGATCTCCACAAAATCTAGAGGAACATCTTCCCAGAAGAGTTCAATAAGATGCTCAAAAAGATGCACAAACCAAAATTATGCTGAGGTGTCCAGAAACGTTTGTCCATACACTGTATTTAAGACCCAGCTGATATGTGATATTTCTCTTATATGATCTTGATAAGATTCTTATGTTTCTTGTTTTCACTGCTGATTATAACCAGAAGTCTGAATCATGTGTTTATTTGTTTCAGAACAGTTTACTGGTGTGTCCACACAGAGAACCTGCTTGATTTCCTTCTTACTCATGGCCATGTTTTTGATCATCTGAAGGTTGACCATGCTAACACTATGAGAAGAATTTCTTTTGACAGCGAATATAAAAGTGTATAAAGCGATTGTAAAGAAATAGAAATGTGTCTCTCACTTCAGATGTAGGATAAACAAAATGTTGTCATGACAGATGCTGGTGATAGTCGCTGCTGAGTCCAACCACATGCTGTGTGCTCTCTGGCTGAGTGTTGGTAGATGTTCCAGCCAAAGCTTGTTCTAAAGGTAGATTAGGTCTCCATAAGCATCCAGAAATATCAAGTGGTGTCTAAACACTGGCTTTAAACCACTGACCTGCATTCTCTCGCTGGCCCAGATGGAGATGCACATTATATAGACAAAATCATTGGGACACATGACTACTCCAGTAATATGTGATCAAACCCAAACTGGGGAGGAATGGGACGTCTAGATGTTGGGAGCACAAGATGTTGCCTCAATTTAAACTAGGAGGCTCAAACCTGTTCCAGCATGATGATACCCACGTGCACAAAGCCATCTCCATGAAGATCTACTGCTATAGGGTAGTGATGGTTTGTTCATGAACAAATCTTTAATGTGATTCAAATGACTGAGTCGTTTTAAAGAGTGATTCATTTATTTTTAATGTCTTTTTGGTGAGTCCAAAGAACAAGTAGTCCTGAGGAGCGATTCGTTTATTTTGAATGAGTATTTATTGTGATTCAAATGAACGACCAGTCCTGAAGAATGATTCATTATTTATAGACTTTATTGTGATTCAGAAGAACAAGTCGTCTCGCTTAGTGCTTCGTTCATTTTAATGGGTCTTAATGGTGACTCCGAAGAACGAGTAGTCCTGAGGAGCGATTCGTTCATTTTAAACCAGTATTTAATGTGATTCAAACGAACAAGCAGTCCTGAAGAATGATTCATTAATTTTAAATGAGTTTCTATTGTGACTCTGAAAAACGAGTCGTTTTGCAGAGTGATTCGTTCATTTTGAATGAGTCTTTAATGTGATTCAGAAGAACTCAATCTGTTTGTTATAATATGTCCTTAAATATAACTTTATTTAAAGTTGGTGTAAGTGGACGTGTTGGAGGATCTGATTATTAAAAAAGATTTTGTTTTGATGAACGAGATTCAAAGAACCAAAATGATCTGATCTTCTCTTTACTACCGTAGAGCCCTGAGTTCAACCCTACTAAATACATTCGGGATGAATGTGAACGCTGACTGCACCCTAGACCTCCTCACCTCACCTCACCCACATCACTTCCTGAATTCACTAATAGGATGTTAAAAGTAATAGCAGCATGTTATTTAGTAATGGTATTATTTTTAATAATCTAAATGGTCTGGATGAGTATGAATCTCCATAATATCCAGTATAACATCCTCCCAGAAGAGTGGAGGTTATTATAACTATAATGCGTCACTTAATGTGGAACGAGATGCTCAAAATAGATGCATAAATCAGTCTTACGGTCAGGTGTCGACAAATATTTGTCCAGATTTTGTATATTGGTTATATAGATACTAAGTTCAGGATATGTTCTATACAGAGAGCTGTTCAGGTTGATTTAAATATTCGCAGGATCTCTGAAGCAGAACTAAATACAGGACCACGCACACTGCATTTAGGAATCATTTTTAGAGCTAAAATGAGTTTAAAGCTGAAGATGGAAGATAATGGTGTCTCTTTGGTCATGAATATCCAGCATGAAATGCAGGCAGAAGCAGTGCGAGTGTATCCAGTGTGGGCAGGTGTCCAGGGAAGCTCATGCTAACTGTCTGAAATGGCAGAGACGTTACCATCTGTCTTCATTTGGCTATGGATTTCCCAGTGTTGCTGTGCTTTGGGTTCAGCTGGAGCCCTGCAGAAATGACGTTTGTGCTGATGGAGTTTTGGGTGGAGGAGATTAAGGCTGGAGGTCTCTGGCCTGCTCGCTTTCTCTCTCTCTCTTTCTCTCTCTCTCTCTCTCTCTCTCTCTCTCTCTCTCTCTCTCTCTTTCTCTTTCTCTCTCTCTCTCGCTCTGTCTTCCCATTTCTCTCTGTTTTCAGAATAAATGAAGCAGCAAGATGCCAAGACGCTTTCCCCAGACACAAATTAGACTAAAAAATGATATCCAGTCGAGAGCAGGCTTTCGCTGTTTAGATTCCTCCAAGGCAGAGATTAATTTATGCCAGGATTTCCATGGATGGCCCCAACAATCCACTTAAATAAATGACTCATAGCTGCTTTGGATGGCACGTCCCAAAGGTTTCCTACTTTTCCAAAGCAGAGGTATTACAACACGTTTAATCTATATTCGTATAAGCGTTTTTGGGCGTATAATTCTTTGTTTATTTTAAACAGTTATGTATTATTAAAAATAAGTTATTCATTTCTTCCAAGGGACTAATGAGTAAACATTTCCCAACCTGGAACTCTGTCAGATGCCTGCAAACTGTCCATCAAACAAAGGAAGAACAGGGTAGTGAATCCAAAGTATTCAGAATAGATGAAAATGTCGACTCTATACTGTAGATCACCAAAGGCTGGAGAGATCACAAGGGCATGTAATGTACCGAATATTTCACAGATTGTAAGTTATCTTTGCCTTGAGCTTTAAAAGGAGAATAAAAGGAGCTTAGCAAAAAGGAGAATAAAACAGGCTTAGAAATGAAGTATTTTGTTATCATCTTCTATTACTTGGCCCATAGTGCAAATGAAAGTCTATATGGACATGATTTTTCAGGTTAATATTGTCTTCATGACCCCTGGGAAAACACTGACGTTTCCAAACACATTAAATGCACGGTTCATACAAGCTTTAGTGTTAAAGGGCTTTAGAATGGACACGCTTGGTAATGCCTGGTTTGCTTCTGTGTGGATAACAAGCTCCCAAGCACTCCAAAGTGTTGTGTGGTTAATGATTCATTGATTTTTAAAGCCAGTGTCGGACGTTGGCTTCGGCCATTTGGCATTAATCCCATTAGGAAAAAAAGAGAAAATGAGGAGCTCTCAGGTTGATCAAAAATCATCCACAGGGTAAGTACAAAAGTATCTTCCTGTAGTCTTAAAGAATTTCATTCCTAAAAAAAATGTTGTGCAAAATGCTACTATTTCACTTGTTATACTTCGAGTACTGCCATATTCAAATCAACTATATAGAAAAAGGTCTAAATAAGACTGGCATGCGTTTCTTTTGAAACATTCCATTCCACATGCTGTTATAATAATCTCCAGTCTTCTGGGAAGATGTTCCACTACATTCTGGAGTGTGCTTGTGGATATTTGTGGAGATTTACCATTTAAATGGTGGTAGTAAAGTCAGGTGCTGGGGAGGAGGCCTGGGGTGCAGTCAGCGTTCACATTCATTCGTGTTCAATAGGGTTTGGGGCTCTATAGCAGGAGATTTACCACTAGAACCCATGGAAAACAGATCTTTATGGAGCTGGCTTTGTGCACAGGGGCAGTGTCATGCTGGAACCGGTTTGGGTCTCCTAGTTTAAGTGAAGGGACGTCCTGTACAATTGTGAGCCTTCAAGATGGTGGTAACAGTTCAGGCAAGAACCACATATGGCTGGAAATGTCCCAATACTTTTTTCCATGTAGTGTAGCTTTAACAGCAGTTGTCTGATGCTCTTATCCAGAGTGATGTCCAGCTGAGCAGATGATGGTTAAGGGCCCAGCGGTTGCAGTTTGGCATTGGTAGTAGGCACTTGAAATCACAATCTTCTGCCTACTAGTCCAACATCTGGGATTGTAAGGATTTGAAATGCTGAATTTGTAAAAGTTTCTTAATAGGAATTAGACAAACACATGGTCCCACATGGTCATGAATGCAGCGTAAGCTTAGACCAAATTACACCTACAAAGTTGATAGCGGTCTCTTAGTTCCTTTGTCTGCATCAGGACTGTTTTTTTTGTTCTGTTCTGAACACCAGATTCAGCTTGATGATAAGCAGCTGGATCTGAGGGTCAGGTGACTGAGTAGGACTAAATGCAGGAATGTGGCCTTGGCGATTCTCTGTATCCTGGTCGAAATGGAGAATCCATTACCATGAACTCATCTTTACTACACAGAACATCTTCATGGTCTCGACAGTCATGTTTATGATTTCCTTACTGACATCCACCTGAACTTCTTCTTATGAAAAACCGTTGGGTTGCTCCTTCACTTGCCTTCTGCGATTCACATTACCATGTTTTTGACTGAAGAACATGAAATAATCTCATTAGTATTTTATTTATTTGTTAATTCATGGATATAAACTGTTTTCTCAACATGACTTTTTTCTGTCTCTTGAAACAAATGAAGCGTGGCTTGTCATATTACCAAGAAATGATTCAGTTTTTGTTATAAACAATCTGCTAGAATACTTTAGGATTACAATCTACTGCAACACTGTGGATGGAAATTGTAATTTTACTCAACTAGTGCATCATAAGATATTTGACTTTAAAATGTAGTGAAGTTACAGTAAAAATCTCCCCAAATGGATCCACCAGTAAAGTACAGATACACAATTCCGAATTAATTTACTTCCTTACTCTCCACTGTACAGCTGACAACCTCAACAATACTAAAACTGTAATAATAGACATTTGGCGTCACCCAGATGAGGATAGATTCCCCTTTTGAGTCTGGTTCCTTTTCTTCTTCTCAGGGAGTTTTCCTTGCCAATGTTGCCTTTGATAGATACAAAAATGACACAAATGAGGTGCAGCATCACTTAGTCGGAGTGCATGAAGCCCGGACCGGAGTCTGGAATGGCTATCCTGCAACGACTACTAGGTGGTACCAAAGAGTTTGGAGACTAACTGTTGCTGTTCTGATACACGTGCTTTCCCACGTCTGCAATTACATCACGTACATCAAGGTTGAACAAAGTAAAACTGGGCAATCTTCCACAGAGACCTTTGATGATCATCAGAGAACGAACCACATGATCTCACTTCCACACCCACCCTATTTGCCAAATTTGGCTCCAGTGGACTTTACCCTCTTCCCGAATATAAAGATCCAGCACAAAGGTCGAAGTTTTGACACGTGCTTGACACGCTTAGAAAAGAAGACTTCCAGGACACGTTCCAGAGGAACACTGAGTAAAGGGATGAGATATTGGGGGGAACAAGATTTGAAATGAAACTCATCCTCAACTGGTTAAATACAGAATGTCCACTTATTACGGTTCCATTATAGATCGGTTATATATACAAGACTAGTGAGGATGGGTTCCGTATTCTGCGTCTGGTTCTTCTCAAGGTTTCTTCCTCATTTTGTCTGGGGGGATTTTGTCACAGTCGCCCCAGGCTGCCCATCAGGGATAAACACAAATCATTCACTTTTATTTTTAAGTTCTGTAAAGCACAATAGAAGTTAACTTGAATTTGAACTTGACTATTTTAAAGGTGATTGTGCGGAAACGTAGATAAACAAAGTTCTTCTTGTAAACAGAACAAGTCTCCCAACCTTTTGTTACCACGTCTTAGAAATACAAGCATATGTATAATATGTTTACAAACGCTAGAAGCGGTAGCTTGGTGGTTGAAGCTCTGTCTTAGTGATCAGAAGGTCGGTATCAGGCCCCAGTATCACCAAGCTGCTACTCCTGGGCCCTTTAGCAGGGTCCTTAACCCCCTGTGCTCCAGGGGCACTGTATCATACTGTAGCTGACCCTGCACTCTGACCCCAGCTGGGATAATCTTTTATACCAAACCACCCATGTGATCTCATGGTGATCCACAATAAACATCACCTAATAAAGAAATACTCAGAATAATGTTTACTAATGACAAAATGAATAGAAACCTGCAATCTGCTGTTTAAGGCATGAAAACGTTCACCCTTTGGCCAATCAGAATTGAGTTTGGTGGTATAAATGATGTTAAATAACATCGGCTTGTTTTGCTCTTCTTTGTTTTCTTTCATTATGTTGCAGTTTTATTTGTGCTTTTTTCTTTCTGCACCGTCCCTCTGAGAGAACGCTTGTTTATTTGAGGCAGGCTGCATCTGATCGCTCCTCTTCCCCGTGGGTTTGCCGAACTCAACCTGCTCCTACAGCTTTGTTCTGCGCTGGTCTGAAAAAACACGCTGCTTCATTTCGACTTCCCTGCTTACTAAACAAAACAAAAGTGTACGTGAAGGCGAGATCGCGCTCATAGCCATGACAACGGCGGATGAAAGGGCGTACGCCGTTTCGCCATCAATAGACGGCTCGTGAAGCCCCTGTTTTGAAACGCAAACAAAACCCTGGCAGATGTTTGGAGTAGCTTTGTGATGACTTCAATCTTTGAGTTCATCATTGGAGATAATGAATTCAGATCATGAACGCTCAGTGTTCAGAGCAGTGCTGTGGTGAGGAACATTTTATATTCCTAGATAAAAGGAATCATCAACAGACCTTAAGGTTCTCAATGGCCTCATTCTGCTCTTCATTTGATCCTGATTTACTGCTGCCGTTCAAATGCCTGCATCATTTCTAGAACTAAGGTCATATTTTCTTTAAAAAAGCCATAATGTGTGAACATTTGGAGCTATGAGGAGGGAAAGGAAGTAAAGACTGAAAGTCAGTAGCAGAGGCTGTATGGAACTTTTATACAACATTTATACAACGATTGATTTTAAATAAAAAATATAGAGGAAAAATAGTTTAACTGAAAACCCAGCCATCATTCATAACCTGCATGTTTCACCTCATTCATCAATACAGAGAAGAATCAAATACAAATATATCGATTATATGTACTTTTCCAGCAAAATGAGTTCCCCAAACTGCTACCACCAAGCTGGAGGCACACCGTTGTATCTTTATGAAATTTTCCCTTCACTTCAACTCAGAGACCCAAACCTGCTCCAGCTCAGTGCTTTACATGGGTTGGAGTGGAAGATCTTCTGCGCTAGAGCTCTAAACCCTATTGAACGGCTTTGGGATCAATGTGAACAATGACTTCACCTCAGGCCTCCTTACCTTCTCACCTACATCACTACCTGACCTCATTATAAGAGCAAATGGGACAAAATACCAATCTTATGGTCAGGTGTCCACACACATTCATAGTTATACCTTAAATACTTGGAATGAACGTCACTGGAGCAGAACACCAGTGTATTTATTTCCCTATAAAACAGTTAGAGAGGCCTGGATTTCTCTAAGGATCACAGTGGGAAATTTGATCCAGAAGAATGATTCTCCCAATCTACTATTAGGTGCCAGCCAACAAACTGTCTGGAAGACATCCCAGAAGATGTTTACTTTCATTTCAGCGCAATGCACATTGAGATGCAACTGGAGTATCGACTGCAAACAGCTTCTGATTAGATGAGACTGATATAAAGCATTTTGGCTACGATACTCGGGTTGAGTTTAGCGTAAAAAGAAGAATGGATATAAAGAGAAAAGAATCCCTACTGGTCGGTACGGTGTAGGATCTGCGATCGATCGATCAATCTCTCTATCTCTCTATCTCTCTATCTCTCTATCTATCTATCTATCTATCTATCTATCTATCTATCTATCTATCAATTACTAGCAAGACAATGCTAACTCCATACTGCATCTATTACTATAGCATGACTTTGTAGTAGAAGATGCGGGTGCTGAAACGACCTGCCTGCAGTTGAGAACTTTCACCATTTAAAACCATTTGGCGTTTCATAAAATGAAAAACACAACAAAGGAAACCCAGAACTGTTGAGCAGCTAGAATCCTGTATCGGACAAATATGGTACAACATTCCTCTCCCAAAACTTCAGCGACTGCTCTCCTCAGTTCCCAGATGTGAACAGACAGAAGACGTGATGCTACACAGTGAAAAAACATGGTCCTGTCCCAAATCTTCTGACACATGTTGCAGCCATCAAATTCAAAGTGACCTCATTTTTTTTTCTTTTCAATTTGGTTTTATTTTTATTGAATTGTGAAAAGAAAATGGATTAATGAGATTTATGCTACACTATAAATCTACACTTGTATACAGAGATAATGCAGAAGGCCCAGGATGGAGCAGAACTTGATGGTGTAAATGTTCATGTATGTTTTTCCGAATGAAACGAGGTTGAACAGTTTGTGATTCTGGATTGTGAGCAGTTCCTGATGATCTTCTGTGTGTGTTCTGCATGATTATCGACTGTGGTGAAGATGTTCAATGGCTGGTATTTGCGTGCCAATGATGCGTTTGTTTGTAGAAGCTAACAGTAAAGCCTGGCTGTGATTCCTGTAGATCACCAGATACACATCAGAAATATTTCAATATCAGCATATTTGTTCTAAAGTTCAGTTTTTCTCTGCTTTTGGTGCACCTACTATGCCATCTTTTTGTATTTCCATACGCCCCGCTCATCTCATGTCATTCTGTCAGAACGTGCAGAAAGCCTGCGAGATGTGACCTTTTGTGTTTGTGTGTGTGTGTGTGTGTGTGTGTGCAGCGCGAATAGTGAAGAGCAGGCAGTGGTGTGAGATGAGCCCATGTTCAGAGGGAGAAATCTGCGGCCTGCTCTTCAATCACACCGGCTGGACCTGCACCAAGGGAGGAGGACGAATAAAAACCGTCACGGTAAGAACTTCAGGAACGGGAAAATCAATTTAGTGACAAAGAAACACGGCACATGAGCAGAACGTTTAGAACAAAAACATAATACAAATTGTAATGAAATAAAAGAAGAGGAAAATGATCATGATTATTATTGTAATGATTATGATTAATACTAATAACAATAATAATAATAATAATAATAACAATAATAATCATAATTAAGAAGAAATTTTAATTTCTTCTTTATTTTTAATTATATATTTTACTTTTTTTGTAGCTTTATTTATTTAATTAATAATTTATTTATTTATTAATTATTTTTATTTTGTTCCTGTCACATAAACTCACACAGAGCATTTCACTGCTTTGTATGTGTGTGTGTGTGTGTGTGTGTGTGTGTGTGTGTGTGTGTGTGACCAGTAAAAATAATTTGCATTCGAGTGTACCTCCACAAAATCTAGATTAACATCTTCCCAGAAGAGTGGAGAAGACTCTGCTCTGAAGCGCTGGTGTCCACAAAACTTTGACTATTAAATAAAGTTTAAAAAAAGTTAATTTATGTGGGCTATTTCTGTCCATATCCTTATCCTTGTGTGTGTGTGTGTGTGTGTGTGTGTGTGTGTGTGTGTGTGTGTGTGTGTGTGTGTACTGAGACTAAGTATAATTGTGGTCAGTGGCTCAGCAGTACATTTACACTGCCTTATGATTTTGTGATAGATATTTAGACAGCGCTGCTGTTTCCAGTGTGCAGGAAAATGCTGAGGTCATGCACCCAGACACACACACACACACACACTCACACACACACACACACAGACACAGACACAGACACACACACACAGAGACAGACAGACAGAAAGAGTGAGTAAGTAAGTGAGAGAGAGAGA
>MU551545.1:338617-398271 GCA_024362625.1 Silurus asotus | reverse complement strand
AGAGAGAGAGAGAGAGATAGTAAGGGGGGGAGAGATAGTAAGAGAGAGAGAGAGAGAGAGAGAGAGAGAGAGAGAGAGAGAGAGAGAGAGAGAGAGAGAGAATGCTGATCATGCCCTAGATTTCTCCTCTCTGTGTATTTTAGTCTTTAAAAGCAGGTGTGTGTGGTACTGCACGTGTGTGTGGCTGTACTTTAATGAATACACACGTTTTAGTCCAGGTGTGTTTGTGTGTAATATTCTACACGTCCCTCACTACAGACTATAGAGTACGTGTTCCTGGCTTCCTGTAAGTGTCTGAATTTGTAATTACGCCAGTATTAAAAAAGCAGCTGTGACATTAGTCATAAATTAATCGTGACTGTAATTATGCATTAATCACACTAATCACACATTCAGAATATCTCTCACCCATGCACTAAACATCAAACAGCACTTTAACGACACAGTGTTTCCCACCGAGCCCTAGAGCCGAGCCGCCGTATCACAGCCTGGTGCCACCATCACAGCCCACCATCACAGCCTGGTGCCATCATCACAGCCCACCATCACAGCCTGGTGCTATCATCACAGCCTGGTGCTATCATCACAGCCTGGTGCCACCATCACAGCCCACCATCACAGCCTGGTGCCATCATCACAGCCCACCATCACAGCCTGGTGCTATCATCACAGCCTGGTGCTATCATCACAGCCCACCATCACAGCCTGGTGCCATCATCACAGCCCACCATCACAGCCTGGTGCTATCATCACAGGTGCTATCATCACAGCCTGGTGCTATCATCACAGCCTGGTGCTATCATCACAGCCCACCATCACAGCCTGGTGCTATCATCACAGCTTGGTGCTATCATCACAGCCTGGTGCTATCATCACAGCCCATCATCACAGCCTGGTGCTATCATCACAGCGATCAGACAGTGATCAACAGCCAGGGCAAGACTTTATCTATCAATCATTCATTATGGCAAACAAAAATCAAGGTATGGAAATACTTCATGATCAATTAATTTGGCAATCAATCGATCAATAGGTATGGCAATAATTCATTAGCAATAGGTAAAGCAAATAATCAATAGGCATGACAATACTTTATCAATAGAAATGGCAATACCTTAAAACACATTCAAAATGGCTTTGAAGTTCAGAGATAAAGTTACACTTCTACAGAACAATCTCATTTATTCTTTATCACCACATTATCTGTGTGAAGCTGCTGCTTCCAGACGATGTTCACTGTTAAAAAACACAATAGAAATAAACATTAAATGTTTTGAAATCTGCAATACGTCACTGCATTCGTCTTTTACACTAGAAAAGCTTTATAATAGAATATTTCACAGCTGAATGGACCTGTATCAGGGGTGTGATGTGTCTGTCCTGAGGCTTTAATCCTACACCTCCACCCTCCACTCTCCATAAACACATCTCTTTTTCAATGACCATAAACAAGCCGATTATTTCATCAAATTCAGAACACCGGCTTCGAGCTCATCTCATCACTTTACACATAAAACCCCAACAAATAGTTTATTCACAGAGGCTTCAAATGGACGATGGAGTTGTAGTGAATTACAGGAAAATGACTGAGTGAACAGACACAGTCGCTCCTGGATAACAGAAGGGTTGTGATGTGAATGAGTGAAAAACTGATCCATGGAATAAGAAGAAGAATGAAATCCTTGTCGTCTCTCAGAAATCAGAGCACGAGCGATAAAACTGCTGAATCGTGCCCATTAAAGACGATTTTATTCTTATTATTTTATTTATTATTATAATTAATTATTTAAATTATATTCAACATTTTGACTTTTTCATTTACAGCATTTGGCAGATGCTTTTATCCAAAGTGACTTACATTTATCTCATTAGAACGACTGAGCAGCGATGGGGTTAAGGGCCTTGCTCAGGGGCCCATGAGAGACAGCTTGGTGTGGCTGGGATTTGATCTCATGACCTTCGGATCAAAACTCTTTAACCACTTAGTTCCCGCCTCCTTTTTTTTAAAGTTTAGCCGTATTGTTTTAATTAGGTGAGATAAAAAAAAAAAGTGCTATGATTAGTACTATAGTTACAAGTAAAGATTTACATTTACATTTGCATAAGCCCCGCCCACATTCGGTTTTACATATAAGCCACATTAGTCAAATGCAAATTACAGAAAATTTAACACTTTCTGGCCAATCAGATTCCAGAATTCGACACTATCAGGGTATAACTGTAAATCAGTAACTGTAGCTATTAGGAACATCTTCTTCTTCTCCTCAATAACATCTGATACAGTAGAGCCCTTTAAACACTTTCTTAGCTTTAATAGTCAGATTTATGAACACTTTAGTTACCTTGACATTTTTGGATTTTTAAACGAATGTATTTCTCTATAAAGTGCTCCGAAACTCTATTCCATCATCGTGAATCTCACCCTCACGCCCTCTCTGATTTACGTCTCCCTCGGCCTGTAATAACCGCGTCTCTGCTCCCACTCGCTGTTCACATAAAAGGTTCAGGAGTCTCGCTCCTATAATCTCCCTCCTAATTTAACCCCTGAGTCGAACTGCATTAAATATTTAAGTGCTCATCACAGAAAAGAATTCGCCACGCCTCTATAAAGGTTCAATCCGGGCTCGGGTAACGATTAATAACTTAAAACAAGCCATCGAAGACAAACGCGAGTAATAAAGTACGCGCTGTAAAGATCTACTTAAAAGAATCATGGACGGTTCCGTGCCGCAAGAACGATTTTACTGAGATGTGATTTTATTCTTTTAGATATGTTACTATTAATAAAACTGGGCACCAACTTCCTCCTAACACACTCCAGAACTCTGACCACAGCGGCGTGCTGGATGATAATTATGCAAATTTAAACATGCAAAATTAGTCATTAATATTCATTTTCTTTTATGCATTGTCCAATATACAGCACCTGTAAAAAGTGTGTGAGTCTTTTATGGTTTTTGAGACAAATGCATGTTCCTTTTCTTTCAAAAACACAGTAATGTGACAGTGAGTGAGTGGATGAAAGTTCTGTGGACCTCAAACGTGAGATTATGAGTCTACCAGAAGAACTTGTGTGAGATGGAGAACAGGAGAGAAGATGTGGCCAAACTCCCTCACCCTAACATGGAGGTGGAAGTTAAATGGTTTTGGGATGTTTTGGAGCAGGAAAAGTTCTGGAAAGTGAAAGTGAACCATCATGACTTCATTCCACACTTCATCACCGTGCAGTTGAGAGACGCTGAGACGAAGCTCACGTCTGAGTTCTGTACGTGTTATTTAGAGAGACGTCTGGAGTGATATTTATCATGGAACCACCTGCCCAGTCACTGCACCTTAATCCTACTAAACTGCTCTGAGATGAAGAAGAAAACCTCCATCTAGTGAAGAACATCTCTGGAAAGTTCTACAAGAGCAAAGTGTTTCATCTGAATGTTTGGAGAACCGAAGAGTCCTAATGCTGAGAGTCTGTAAAGCTGTTCTTCATGTTAAGGGAGGATTCTTTTAATGAAAACAAAAGAGGAACATCTGGACATTAATATATTTGTTTGATCAAAGGAAATCTTCATACCCTTTCATGACTGAGTTTATTGTATAGAAACAAAAGTTTGCCTGCTAAACATTAGTAAATTAGCATATATTGAAATTATGCAAAATTTAAATAGATTTGCATACTACAAAAAAAACATATGCATACTTTTTTTTGCACAAGTACATCTAACATCTGTAGCATCATAAATTTGAATGCATACGCAAGTAAATAGAAAACAGAAGAAGTGAAGTGTCCACAAGTGTGCATAAAGAAAGTTATTTGCATATTCAAATAAGTGTAGAAAATAAGTATATACACTAAACATAATTGTGCAAAATTAGTGTAAGTGTGCAAAAACGTAGTATGCGTGTTAAACTATGTTTATGTTTACAGATGATTTCCTCCTACAAATAAAAACAAGTGGGCAAATTAAGTATGTGTACTAAAAGAGCTAAATACTGTATGTGGCTCTGCATACTGTGTGTGTGTGTGTGTGTGTGTGTGTGTGTGTGTGTGTGTGTCTATGCATGTGCGCTTTAATTTCTAGAGTGCAGGTGGTCTGTTGCAAGTATTTTCTTTTTCAGCATCATTTTGTATGTGTGTGTGTGTGTGTGTGGTGTGTGTGTGTGTGTGTGTGTGTGTGTGTGTGTGTGTGTGTTGCATTAGCCTGCTGGAGATTTCATGCTCATGTTTCCAACATCACATAATCAAGCCTGACAGCACAGAGGAGTGTGTGTGTGTGTGTGTGTGTGTGTGTGTGTGTGTGTGTGTGTGTGTGTGATGGCAGTCAGTGGAGCTGTCATGTTGTCACAGTAGATGTGTGTTGCAGTGGTGTTTTTGTAAGGCAGAGCTCAGAGTGTATAATGGAAGGTGGAAGAGCATCACCCTGGGGTGCAGTGAGGAACACGTCAGTCTTCTTCATTTCATCACCCTGAGTTTAAAACCCATTCAGATACACTGGAATCTCAGTACATACAGTATATATACAGTGTATATAAACATATATATATTTGGTCTCCAACTGAAGACCACTCTGTGCAGGTTCCAGAGGAACAGCATAAAGGTTCCTGAAGTATCTGAGTATCTGAAGAGCTTCAAGGATGGATTTGGACTGTAATTAATATCATCAGTCTGCTACAATGTGTTCAGGACCACAGTGTGCATGAGATGAGGATGAGTCTGGTTCCTCTCAAGATTTCTTGCTCATGATGTCTCAATGAGTTGTTTTTCTTCACCATAATCATCACATTCTCACTCATTAGGGATAAATGTATAACTTCTACATTCAAACTTTATAACCACGTTATCTCCGTAAAAGCTGCATTAAGACGATGAGTATTATTAAAAATGCTCCATAAATAAGACTGAATTAAATTAAGTTCATCTCATTCCACATTTAATCTCCGTTTGCTCTTATAATAACCTGCACTCTTCTGGGAAGATCTTCCACAAAATTTTGAGCAGATTTGTCGAGATTCATTCAGCTGCAATTAGTGTGTCAGTAGAGTTTAATTCAGTTTAATTCATTTATTTATGTTGAGCTTTATTAATTTAGTTTGTCCCTGATGAAGAAGCTGGTGGAGACTGTGGTGAAGAAAAAACTCCCTGAGATGCAGAAGGAAGAAACCATGAGAGGAACCAGACTCAAAAGGGGAACCTCATCCTCATCTGGGTGCCACCAAATGTCCATTTATAGCAATTAAACGATGTTGAGGTGCAGTGATGAAGATCAGAGAAAACTGTAGTCCTGAGTCAGTGTAGCAGACTGTAGATATTAACTACAGCCCAAATCCTCAGAGCTTCTGTTCTTACTCCAGAATTTCATGAAACTACCCAAGGCGTTGATAAGAAACATCTCCAGCTGAGTCGGCTTTATTCGAAGAGAACATCATCCAGAGGCAGACCAGGACAGTAACATCAGGTACTGATGTTGGTGAGAAGGTGAGAAGGTTCCTGGGGTGCAGTCGTGTTCAGTAGGGTCGGAGCTCTATAGCAGGAGATCTTCCACTTCAACTCAAAGCAGATCTTCATGGAGCTGAATTTGTGCCCAGCTGCATTGTGATGCTGGAACAGGTTTTGGTCTCCTAGTTCAGAATGAACAATGATTGAGAAATATCTTTGTCTATACAGTGTACATTTACAGTATATAATATATATTTTTTTCATAACCTTACACACACACACACACACACACACACACACACACGTGTACCAGAACTTCCCTGAGCTGCAGTTATAACAGCAGGAGAGCAGAAAGAATTAAACCAGTGTTTAAAACCACGAACGTCTGTGAAATTCAAACCTTGGAAGACAACATGGAACTGCTGCTTTAGTTTGGAAAATCTTCCCTTTAGAAAAAAGTGTGTGTGTCTGAGTGTGTGTGTGTGTGTGTGTGTGTGCGTGTGTGTGTGTTATGTAAAAATGACTAGGGCTCAGATGCACCACAGTGAGGCGTGCCCTCTGTAGCAGCTGGAGTACAAAACACCCCATGCTGCATGTAATGGGCGGCAATCTGGAAAAAGTGTGTGCTTTGTTGCACGCTTTTAGTTTGTGTGTGTGTGTGTGTGTGTGTGTGTGTGTGTGTGTTTGTTCAGTTTTGCACACTCCTGCACCTGCAACCTTTCTAAATGCGTCCCTCCCTCAGGGTGTGTGTTTGGAGAGAGGGGAGTCAGAGGCAGGTTCTGACCCTCTAATAGACTAAGCATATGCAGGATGTTGAAGCTCGGCCAGACATTAATATAGATCACCCACCAGGGCCCTGAACACACGGTGCCATTTGTCTTCACTAGTGAACTGCTGAAAGCTTCACATTTCGCTGTATTCTCCTGAGCGGAGTACGGAGGCATCGCACGTGCCGGAGAATCGGATGACTGCCGGGCGGCTCGCGTCAGATCCACAATGAGCTCAAACACGGATACGCTGATCGGAGGGACTAGAACTGATACCTTCTTTGCTGGAAATTCAGTGCTTTGTTTCCTGCTTAGCAGCAGGTACGGCATTGAGCTTCTGACCTTCAGACCTTCTGAGATCACAACAACACACCTGTAGGGTTTATTGCATGTTATACAGTACATTTCTCTTTCCTCGTGGTATTACACAGAATTTACATATGCTGGCATACATAAGCTCTATCTATCTATCTATCTATCTATCTATGTATCTATGTATCTATCTATCTATCTATCTATCTATCTATCTATCTATCTATCTATCTGTCTGTCTGTCTGTCTGTCTGTCTGTCTGTCTGTCTGTCTGTCTGTCACCACAATCTTGGAGTCACACAATTGTATCAGACATCTTGGGAAATTTTCACTTGATCTAGGAGACCCAAACCTGTTCCACCATAACGCTCCATGAAGATCTGCTTTCCATGGGTTGAATGATGTGAAAGATCTCCTATAGAGCTCCAACCCTTTTGAGCATGAATAAATGTGAACACTGACTGCACCCCAGGTCTCCTCACCACATCTCACGTACATCAGTAGGTGTCAGTATCAGTACCTGACTTTATTAACACATTTGTGGCTAAATCTCCACAAAATCTGATGGAACATCTTCCCAGAAGAGTGGAGCTCATTAGAACAGTAAATGGAGACTCGATGTAGAATGGAATATTAAAATAGAAGGTCAAGTGTCCCACAAAGTTTGGTCTATAGAGTATATCTATATCCTGTATATGGTCTCCTGATGAGCAGGGAGCTCAGCAGGAGATGTGCTTCATGGCGGTTCTGGAAGCCTGAGGAAGAGACTGTATCAGGGCAGATGATTGGAGCAGTTCTGGACTATAATGACCTGTGCTGATAAATATGGCTCATATAAATGCTCGAAAAATATTCATGGTGTTTTTTATGGAGTCAGTTGAGGTTGGGAGCAGTTCATTATTTTTATTAGTTTAAATTGCTTTTAGAGCCGAGGGGATTTGCACTGGGCAGAGAGAGAGAGAGAGAGAGAAAGAGAGAGAGAGAGAGAGAGAGAGAGAGAGAGAGAGAGAGAGAGATCATGCAGGGGTTACGGGTGGCCTTCAGACTTCTGTAGGAGCTGTTTAGAGACATTAGCTCAGCAGAAACGCTGAGAGAGAGGAAAAAAGCTGAGTCATGTCGTCAGGTGTTCGATAGTGACAACGCAAGCAAAAGGCAAAACTGTGACTGGATTTATTCTTGGTAATATTTTGTGACCTTGAGCGTGAAAGTGCTTTAAATGTACAATGAGCTTTTATTGGAAGATAATATGAGTTTTATATACATTATTATTATTTTACACGTTATTGATCCCACAGGGAAATATTAAGTTCTTTCGCACATCTCAGTGATGTTAGGAAGCTGGGGTCAGAGCACAGGGTCAGCAGGATACAGTGCCCCCTGGAGCACAGAGGGTTAAGGGCCTTGCTCAAGGGCCCCAAGAGCACCATCAAAACTGATACATTCTTTTATCTCATATAATGAGTAAATCAGTGGTGAAGAAAAATGTTCCTGAGATTCGAGAAAGAAACATTGGGAGGAACCAGACTCGAAAGGAAACCTCATCCTCATGTGATATGTATTTATTTATTTATTTGTTTATTTGATTATAGAAACCATCAATACAATGCAAACACACAATATAACAACACGCTGCATTACAGAGAGACGTTTCACATCTGGAGGTAAAAACCATTTTACTAAAACAACAAACCCAGTTACACTCCAAACCTCCACACTACAACCACAACTGTGCACCTACAACATCTGGAGCAGTTCACAATCAATATTTGTCTAATAACATGACAAAAACATTACATATTTAAATAAAATACAACCTAATCACCAAAGATACAGACTCATAATGTGCAGCGCCCCCCAGAGGCTGTAATCCAGTGGTACCGCTCGTATTCACTGGTCTGGAGGTGGAGATTAAACCCTTTCCTGGGCTGGGACACGCTAGCGAGCTTCAGGGTTGGTGATCCTCCTCACGATGTCTCACTTTTCTTCACACTGGATTTTGAAATGTCTGAGACCAAATAAATTTCTCTTCTTCAGTAGGTATAAAAAAGTGTAACTCAGATGTATGAACGTGTGCAGAGCTACACACGTGTTTTACCAGTCCAACTTGGCTGTAACAGTTTCCCTCTGAACAACCAATCAGAGGACGGAACAGTGCTGACGCTATTCTGAGCCAGTGATCTGCTCTGTGAGGAGAATCTGAAATCTGATTGGATAAAGAAACAGAGATGTTGGTAATATTCTCGATGGTAAAAGTCCAGCAGTACTGATTCTGAAGGTTCTGAGGAGATTAGATTCACATGGCAGCACATAGAGACTGAAATCTGATTGGACAAAAAATCTAACATCCGAAATGAAGAGAATAAACTGTTGGGAATAAATTAATACAATTTCATGGAGCAAATATTATAATTTATGTGGTAAATGTAGATCAGTTTTCTGATAGTTTGTAGACCAGCAGAGAAGGATTTACCTTGTAAAGCCTTGTTTTGTGAACATTGCAGCAGATTGGTATAAAGTCACTTTAAATTGTGTAAATTGTTAAATTGAGCAGGAAAGGACTTGAATGTGTTGCTGTAAGAAACTAAATCGACCTCAGCATGCTGACACTGCATTATGCTGGGATATACAGTACATCACTGATTTGTGTCGTGTTTATTGTGCTTTATTTTTAGCTGCGTTTAATAAAGGTTTTGTCTAATCCAGTGAATGAAAGCTGAGAACTGTAACGCTATTGAACACATTAGTAACAGTATTAAAAGACAAATCGATTCCTAAACCCAGGTTTAGATCAGACACGAGCGCTGTACAGGACCAACCAACTGATGTGACATTAAAACAATGTTGCTGAATAAAATTCTTATATAAGTCTTCAGGCAAACTACAACAAACTACAACAAACTACAGCAAATATTAAACATTAAACATTAAACAGTAAATTTATAGGCAAAAGAAAGTTATAATTATTTATAGTGTGCAGAAGTGTGTATATAAAATATATATATATATATATGCAGACGCTCCCCATATTCGCATATCTACTAATGATGTAAGGGCTAAAAAAAAACCCTAAAAAAACTAAATTCACTTAAAAAAGATTGGTTGGCCCGAGTCCAGTGCGCATCATGTAGACGTGTTACGGTTGACAGAGGTGTACTGAGGTGTACAAGTAGAATGTATCCACCTTTTAATCTGATCCACTCCAGAGTTTGTTTATTTCCAGTCCAAAATCTATCAATCAATCTGATCTTAAACATGTCACACCCCACTCTAAAAATATACGTCGCCTCATTGACTGGAGTACGGAGCTCAGCAAAGCTGGCAGGTGTAGACAGTGTGCTGGTGATCAATCTCTACATGCCATAGCTGGAGAAACAACGATCCAATCCTTTGTACCAAGTTGGACTCATAGACAAGTGTTGAGTTTGTATTAATTCCAGAAGGGTGTGAATGTAGCAGCGTCAACATGCGGGGATAACATCTCTATTCTCAGACATTTCATGGACATTTTAAGGCATTTAAAGTGTCGTTTCTCTGTATGTCGAACAAAAAGATTATAGAAAACCATAAATCTGAGGAACTCATTGTGGATCAGGTTCTCCATCGGCAGAGAAGCTCGTTGAATAATAATGCATAATTCGAATATTTTTGTTTTCTGCTTTATGGTGGACGTATTTACTGCTATTGTACTGGCTTTGTACTAACATCTCCAAAATAAAAAGCATACATGATGCTGGTTAGAGATGTAGCAGCACCATTCCGATCCAACTTCATGCAGATTTCAGACTTTGAGGATAAACAACCTGTTGATCGATACTCAGGAATGTTCTACATAAACGGTTTCTCCAGCATTAAACGTTTGAAGAGTTGGTGTTGTATGGAAAATGATCTCAGATGTTGAGCTTATTTATGAGCTGCTCAGGAGCTCCTGGTTCCACAACTCCAACTGACTGTAGAAGACATCACTTACACACACTTACACACTCAGGTGCTTATGATATGATATATCACTCTCCAGTTTTGGTAACTTTTTACTGATTTGTCATTACAATCTTGGTGTCTTGGTGAGGATGAGCTTCTCTCTAAAGGTTGAGTCTGGTTCCTCTCAAGGTTTCTTCCTTACACCATCTAAGGGAGGGTTTTTTTTTGCCCCAGGCTGTTCATCAGAGATAAACACACATCATTCACTGTTCTATAAATCCTACATAAAGCTGCTTTGAGAGCATGTCTACGGTGAAAAGCGCTCTAGACATAAACTTAAATGGAATTGAACTGATGCTGGTGAAATGGTGATCCAGTGATCTTTGATCATTCCTAAAATAGGATTTTGTTCAAAAGGTGATCTAATCGAATAATTTCTAAACATTCTACATCACATTGTGACATAATATTTCTTTTGTACAGTATGTCCTTTTTGAGTATCGCATTCCACATTTAGTCCCAATGTGCTCTTCTGGGAAGATGTTCCACTAGATTTTGGATTGGACATTTGTGTTCATCAGCCACACGTGTGTCAGTAAAGTCAGATACTGATGTAGGTGAAGTGAGAAGTTGAAGTGAACCCAGATTTAATTTTATACCGCATGTCTGATACAATTATGTGTCCTCAGATTTGTAGTAACAGTTTGGAGAAGAACCACATATGGCAGGAAAGGTCCAGTGTCATGATACTTTGTCCATATAGTGTATGTCCACAACATTGCCTCAACATGTAGAGATTCCAGACTCCTGACATCTCCATAAGGTCTTGTGCATTTGGAAATGTAGTGAAGATAACTATGGTAGAGGTTTTAAGAACGTTGCAGGAATGTTATGTTTGGAATATGGATTTGGACCATTTAGTATTAAACATTTATCTCAAATTCAAGGTGTTGTCCATTTGATCTGCCACATTGTCTACATTTTTTTGTCTGTCTATTGTTTTTTCCATCTCTCAGTCCCTACTGTCAGTACATATTCATTCTGAGGAGCAGGAAGTGATTGGAGAGAGAAAGAGAAAGAAGAGTGTAGTTGTGAGGAGAAAATGAGGATGGAAGAGACAGAGGTCGAATGGCGTCTTCGACTGAACAGAACGAAGGATCAGAGTTTAGCAGAGAGAAAGCGATGAGACGCAGAGAGAGCGAGAAAGAGAAGGAACGATGTTGGAGATGCAACAGTCAGGCATTTTATTTTGGAAGCCATACCTCAGTAAGACACTGAGGCTGATCTGATAGGGTCAGAGTGAACAAAGCATCTCATACAGAAGCCCTCCCTCCTCATCTGCCCCCTCCTCCTACTTACCCCCCCCTTTCCTTCCCTTCCCGTCCCTTCCCTGCAGTAGCTTTCCGCTCACGTCTCTCTCGGTTTGCCCACGCGTCCACCGGCCTCTGTTAGAGGCCTCTAAATATCTGAGGCACAGGGGAATTGCCAATCCTCAGAGAGTCTGTACCCTTTCCAACCTTGCTCTCTGCTCGCTTTTATCGAATGCATTTATGAAGCCAAACACTTCTAGCTCACCAGGTCGGCTGATTTGATTTTTCTCTCGTGCTCCCGTTCTTCGGGATGGAGTTTATGATGGAGTAAAGTGTAGGAGGGGAGACGGATGCATGCATATGCGGCGTTTCGGCCTCCAGAGCCAGCGTGACACTGCAGAGCATCGCCTAATTCACCACTGGCGCTCTGCTTATCCATGCTGCAAATACTGCAAGGGTTTTTTTTTCCCCCACTTGAAAACTTGATGTGTCAATTAACAAAGAACTGACATTTGGTGGATGGAATGTAGTGTACGAATTCGCAAAAGGTTACACTGAATCACTGTGCAGACCTGAACTTTTAACGCCTGTTTGTTCCTGAAATTTCTCCTGCTCTCGATGGTTGTGGGGAGCCATAAAGCAAAATCCTGTAAACTCTATAAAGGAAGTCCACATGCAGAAGCAGGAGCCTGTAACAAAATGTACTCTGGAATACTGAGGATGCTTTAATTCATTCCTTTCAAAAACAAAACATCAACGTTCCTGACTTTACTAATGCACATCTTTGTGGCTGAAATGAGCACAAACTTCCACAAAATCCAGTGGCACATCCTCCCTAAATTAGATGTTCATACGAATCTTATGGTCAAAGTTCCACAATCTTTTATCAATTATATTCTGTAGATATTCTCTAAATAACATTAACGTCTGGTCTGTTTCCCTGCATCCCTGCAGATCTGCATCTCTGTGTGTTTGACATTCACTACAGTGCTCGACTCTATTAATACACACTTCATTAACTGTTCAGACCCGTTCTGCATCAGGGCTCTGCGGTGCTCTGAAGCTCAGCTTCCAGCCATCAAAAGCGATAAATCAATCTCTAAAGCGTTAACTCAGTAGAGTGATCAAGCCGACGAGCTCCACTCACACTGGCTCCTACAGTAACCTTGGAGATGGACACTAGCACAAGTGTGGGAATGTGGGTTTTTTTGCCATGCACCACGTCTAACACAGCCCCCAAAGTGCTATGTTACCTAATGTGTGTGTGTGTGTGTGTGTGTGTGTGTGTGTGTGTGTGTGTGTGTGTGTGATTTTTGCTAAGGTGTGTGTGTGTGTGTGTGTGTGTGTGTGTGTGTGTGTGTGTGTGTGTGTGTGTGTGTGTGTGTGTGTGTTCTTTTAAAACATAGCATGTTGTCATGGTGATTTGCTTTTCCCAGTAATGGTGCAAGTGGACGGATTTGCAGCTCGACACGGCTTCAGGATTCAGATTTGGACTTTATATTTCACACTAAACAAATCTACTATTTTTAGTACAATTTATAATCTGTAAAAGCTTTAAGCTCTATCAGCAGTTTTACTGTAGTGTCGAGGTAATAAAGCAACACCTTGGATTCTAAACTCAGCCTGGACTTTATAGAATATACTATTGAGAAAAATACTTTTTTTCCCCAATATAATGGAAATATAAAAAATAAAAAAAACTCTTTAAATTATTTTAATTATAATGCCAAAAACAGCTCATCCTATTCTAGAAAAACTGCAAACAACTATTGGAATTAGAGCTTTATCACCGACACTGAAGACTTCCACAATGCTGAACACCTTCTTATACAAAATATATAAGCATGTGATTTACTGTCCCTTGCAGGCAGAACTACTTTCTATGCTACAGATATACAACCCTAATTCTAAAAAACGTATTTTTAGATTTAAAAAAATCTCATGAATCCATATTTTATTCACAATAGAAAACAGAAAATATATAAAAAAAGTAAAACTGAAGAAATAAACAATTTTTATTATAAAAATGAGGTCATTTGGAATTTGATTTCTGCAACAAAAGTCTGGAAAAAGTGTGTTATTCAAATTAAACTGTTTTGCAACTATTGTGGTTAATTGACCGCTGGTCAATAAGATAATGTATCTTATAGAGTCACTCAGAAGTAAAGATGGGCGGAGCTTCACCGATCTGTGAAAGTCTGAGTCTAAAAATTGTGAAACAATTTATAACAATGTTCCTCAACATCAAATAAAAAAACAGTCGAATATCTCAGCATTTACAAAACATATTATCACCAGAATGTCAGCCCGTCTGAGGACTTCTGGCATTTCCGCCTCCACCACCAAGAAACCACCAAGGCTTTCAACCTGCTACGTGTAAATGGCGTCCATCTTGCAAACACATATAAGGACACCAGAAACCTTTAATCGGTGCCAGATTGTCTTGAAAGCTTGTCCTGAAAACACTCCAGCGTTTTTTCCTGTAATATTGATTCCTCAGTTACCGACCTGTTTTCGCCTGACTATTCTCCCCTCTGACTTCCCATCCACGTCAGGTTCTCTGCTCGCGCTCACACGCTCCGGTTCTCGGCTCGGCTTTGCTCGCGCTGAACGCGCCCTGGTTCTCGGCTCGGCTCTAAACGCGCTCCGGATCTTGGCACAGCATTGTTCTGTGGTCAGACGAATCCAATTTCTCTTTGGAAACCATTTACGCGATGTCCTCCAGGCTAAAGAGGAGAGGGACCATCTGGCTTGTTATCAGCCCTCAGTTTAAACTTTTTGGAGAGGTGTTGCAGCCATCAAATTCAAAATTTTACATTTACTCAGTTTAAACATTTTATATATTTTAGTTTTATTGTAAATAAAATATGGATTTGTGATTTTTTAAAATTGTTGTTTTTTTATTTATATTTTACTGTGTACCAACTTTTTTGGAAATTCACAGCGGAGTTCCACAGCGCAGTGGTACTGCATATAGCGTGGATATACTCCCCGTTGATGTTGTTAGAGTCTGACAGGCACCACGTTTCCTGCATAGCAGCATCCGGTGTATATAATAGATGCTGACAGTGTGTTCTACCTAGTTTATCTCGTGCCTGTTGGGAAAATGTTTTCCTGCTCTCGTTGTTATGAAAAACACTAATTAGATTCAATGCTACTGCTGATTCAAGCCAATTCAGTCTCGATCCAATAGATTTGGGGTTCCAGGATAGATCCTGCTGAGCTGGCAGGAAGAGCACTGACACATCGATTTGACGATGCTATTGTTACTTCTTTGAACACCGCGGTTATGACACGATGCAGACTCTGTTGTTGCTGCAGAGCGTAAATGGTAAACACTGTCACATTTGACAGGGTTCTCGTTTGAGCTCGTTCCGCCCCCCCCTCGCAGAGCCGAAAACACCTGGAGCCATCCTTTTATTTGCACTAATTAAAGCTAATATGCTCAATTAGCAGTGTACACATTAACAATCTGGGCTGATCGGCTAGCGAGGACACACCTATACATCATTCTTCATTCATACTTCATTCTCGTCCCTCAGACATTTGCCAAGGGGCATCTGCCTGCAACATTAGCACACAGATTCCTGCAGGAAGACCAAGCAGGATGGTAGTTTCAGATCATCGTATGCGATGCCTCATTGCAATTTAATATTCAAACAGGATAACATTTTTCGATGTACACTTTATAGACAAATGTTTTGGGACACCTGGTTTTTCCAGCCACAAAGTCTTTGCCTGCACTTGAACTTGAGGACCTTTTTAAGTCCTGCTATAAGGCTTTGACCCGCTGTTGTGACCTTAACACCCTTGTGGTTGAATGAATCACTACAAATCTCCACAAGCACACAACAAAATCTACTGAAACATCTACAAAGTATAGTAGAGGATATTTTAACTTTAAATTCAGAATAAATCTGGAATGGGATGTTAAAAAAAAAGGTGTCCATATTGTATTATTAGGTCACATGACCACATTGTGTATGTAATTCTTTAATAAATTCTGTGAATTGTGTTTTAAATTTTAACAATAGAGGAGATCTGGGTTCTGTGCAGGACGCTCAAGTTCTTCTACGCCAACCTTCTCAAATCATGTCTTTAAAGATCTTGCTCCGTTATCCATAGCTCTATAACAGGAGATCTTCTACTTCAACCCATGGAAACATATCTTCATGGAGCTCACTTTGTGCCATGCTAAAACAGGTTAGGGTCTCCTATTTTGAGTGAAGGGAAATTTATATCTATGGCATCCAAAAAAGTTTGGAGATGAACCACACATAAGTATGTCCAGGTGTTTACGAAACATCTGACATATAGTGTATATAGTATACTGTATATTACCTGCTGTATTTCTACACAGCTGTTATAGAATCTTAATGGCATGAAATGTCCTTAAAAGTGACTAAAATCCTAATGATACACTGGTAATTGGTGGTAATTACAACTTTACCCTGCCTACGCATGTAAAACCAATTCCGTCTGAATAGACATCCGTCTCGTCCAGACTCCCCTGTCCTTATCGCCTTTTCCTTTCTCACTATCTGTGCATTTCTTCCCTCCATTCTCCTTCTTTTTTACCCGCTCACCTTGTTAGCCTTTTAATTAGCAGGAACAGTTCATTGCATGTCTCCTAAGTGCTGCACCAGCTTTCTCTTGCAGAGTTCATGCTGCTCGATCGATAGCCGAGCATGAGTGAGGACCAGACACTCCATAAAGTCTTTAGACTACAAGCTAGAAGCTAGCACGTGATGCACCCGAGTCCTTTTTCTTCTTTTCTGTATTTATCCTACTTAAAACTTTTTTTAATCTTGCAGCGAGACTTAGAAAAAGAAAAAGAACAGAAAGGGAAACACAAATCTAATCAGAAATTTGGAGCCTATTCACAGGATTCTATTTTATGCTTACTCCAGCTCTTACTTTTTTCCCGTTTTGATTTAACAATGCAGCGATGGTACTTAGCATTTAGATGACATGTTTCAGGAGAGGAGGTATAGATCGGGGTCGGCTGTGTGCAGGGGTTTTGCCGATGGCACAATACAGACAGCTGGAACACTAACGATCCACCGAGCATGAGCTCCGCCAACACGGCTGTTAATAACAATCTATAGAGCTCGGCAGTGTGGATCTGATGCCAGTCTGTGGCTTGGGGGGTAAATTGACATTGGGGTCCTTTGGCATTCCAGCAAATACAGAGAGCTGATATTGCAACAACTTGCCAAAGATACTTCAGGGATCTTAAATGCTTGGAAAGTGGGAAGCATTTTCAAACCTGATGCTTAAATAAGAATCAACTTAAGGTCAAGGTTTTCCAATGAAAAAAAAAAAAAAAAGACGTGAACATGCGGCACATATACACCACAGGTACATAAGTTACATTTAAACAATATCACAATTAGCCCTATTTTCTGTTATAATAACCTCCATACCAAACCTCAAAGATCTTCTACTTCAACTCATGGAAAGCAGATCTTCATGGATCTGGCTTTGTGCACATGTGTATTGTCATGCTGGAACAGGTCTCGGACTTCCAGTTCCAAAAAATCATGCTGCATTTTCCAAAGACGTCTAATACAATTGTGTTTCCAACTTTGTGGTAACAGTTTTGGGAAAAAACACATAATTTTCAAAGCTATGGATATTTCTGAACTAAAATGAATGTTCCTCTTGTGTATAATGGGAGCTGAAATGCTGGAAGCATTAGACACTGCATCAAAACCCTGCACAAGCAAACTGCCACTGTTGGGCCCTTGAGCAAGGCCCTTAACCGTCAACTGATCAGTTGTAAGTTGCTCTGGATAAAGGTGTCTATTAAATGCCATTAATGTAAATCTTACAAATAAACGAACATTTTGAAAATCTGGTTATTTCCAAAGCTACAAATCAAAAATTGATAAAAGTACAGTTTCAAGATTTTACGCTCTCCAGCGACACTTACACTTATTTCATTAATGCAACTGAGCAGTAGGTTGTGAGTTCAAATCCCAGCACTAACAAGGTGCCACACATGGATTTGAACTCACAACCTTTCAGTAAGAAATCTAATGTCCTAACCCCTGAGCTACCACTTCTCATACTTCTCCTCATTTGGACCAAATCCTTATTTTTTGTTTCCCTCGTTGCTGTTTGCACGAATTCAATCACAGCAAAATTGGGCTGTTTTTTATTCCAGATCACTGCACATATCTGATTTGTTCCTGGGTGAAAAATGGGACAATGACTAACAATGGCTTGGGATCCACGGATATGGGACGCGAATATTCGATATTTGTCATCTGTCAAAGCCGTTGATCCGCAGACACACCGCATTTTAGAGACTTTTGAAAACTGGGTTGATTTTAACTCTGCAGGCCAACCAGGAATAAATGCAATTTTCTTAATGATACTCACCGAACCACAGAAACCATCTTTCCACAGAAAACTAGAGATTAAATATAACTCGATATAATCCATCCAATAAATGAAATAAAAGTTTGTTCATTTAATAGAAGATGTGTAAGAAAAATAATACCAATAGAAACATACAGTTGAGCTTAAAATCTAGTATTAATTATATTATTAAATTAACAGTATTTATCTGTTTGTTTGTCTATTGATTTTTTATTTTTTATGTTTGTTTGTTTATATTATTTCTTTATGGATTATTTGACTGTGCCGAGGAAACCGAGTGTTTTTAGGGTTTTTGAGAGACACATGTGAATGTACATTTCAGTAATGTAACAGATTTAATGTTCATCAAATTCTCACCTTTCGCAACAACAGTAGGTTTTGAATACATGTAGCTACGTGACGTTCCACTGTACACGTTTTTGTTTATATTTGAAGAACTTGTTATAAACATGCAGATCAAATTTAATAAGGAATCCTGAACCAACATGGCTCTCATTCCAAACTTCAACACCGTGCACTTCCGTCTGGACTGAGGCTCATTGGAACCAAACGAAGCGTATGTCTGAGTTCTGTACGTGTTATTTAGAGAGACGTCTGGAGTGATATCCACCATGGAACCACCTGCCCAGTCACTGCACTTACATTCTATTGAACTGCTCTGAGATGAACAACTAGTGAAGAACATCTCTGGAGAGTTTTACAAGAGACTCAGCAAAATATTTCAGTATTCAGTATGTTTGGAGAATGAAGTGTCCGGATGCTGAGAGTGTGTGAAGCTGTGGTTTTTTATGATAGGGGAGGATTTTTCACTGATAAAGTGGAACATTTGTTTGGTCAAAGGAAATCTTCAGACATTTCCTTCCGGGTTATGCATGCGTCTCTCACAGATCATAAAACACTCAGGGTTTCCACAGTACATGGTACAAAGTTTTGACAAAACAAAAAATTATTATTATTATTGTTTTTATTATTATTATTATTATTATTATTATTATTATTATTAATATTATTATTATTATTATTATGGTCTTATAAAAGTTTGGACTTATTTCCATAGAGAACATGAGCTTATGATGGAAATCCTCCTAGGTGCAGCATCATATATGGTTTAGATGTTTGTAAACCCCACACAAAGCCTCTTAGTCTTTCAGTTTTATTTATTACAGTTGAATGTATTGCCTGCGAGAGCGCTGAAGGTTTCTGCAGTTTAAATGATTTTGAATGCTCCTGACTTAATGTTTTCTTCTGCTTGTATTTTAGCCTCTGCCCAAGGAGCCATCTTAAAGGATTTCAGCTGAGATTGAGGTGAGGACATCAAGTGGGGCTTCCTCCAAACTGATATCTTCATCACAGCAGACTTAACAGCACTGTGGTTTTTTTTTGTTTGTTTTTGTTTCGACACCAGCTAATGTACCAAGCTTCAAGAAACCCATATTAGCAAAAGTTTGTGGACACCTGACTGTACGATTCTGTGCCTTTTTAATCTTCCAATTCTACACGTAGCCCCCATGTGCTGCTAGATCAACCTCCACTAGTTTGGGAAGATATGTTTTGGAGATTTGTGCTCATTCAGCCACATGGATGTGTGTTAGTAAAGTCAGGTAGTGATGTGGGTGAGGTGAGAAGTTTCCTACGGTGCAGGGAGCTCTATAGCAGGAGATCTTTTACTTCAACCCATGTAAAGCAGATCTTCATTGGAGCTGGCTTTGTGCACAGGAGCATTATCATGCTGGAACAGGTTTAGATCTTCTAGTTCAAGTGAAAATATTCCATGCTACCACATCCTGTAAAATTGTGTTCCTCCAACACTTTGAAGAAGAACCACATATGAATGGAAAAGTCAGGTGTTCCAATACGTTTGTCTATAAAGTGTAACTGGTTGGTTATGGAACTCAGTGTGAGCTAGCAGAACGACAGTATCTAAACATGTACCCACACGCTAAAGGTTCAGCTGGGATTATCAGTGTTCATTGATTAAACACAGGAATGAATAGGAAGAACACTATTCAGCTTTCTGTGCACATACATCAGCTTTGAGACCAATTATGAACTAGAGTAAGTTTGAAGAACTGCCTGAGATCACTGACCATGCTGACCATTGCTGGCATTTCTACTGGCATTTCCCCCCCACTGTTTCCAGTGACAAAGAAATACAGTTGATCATTGATTTTTAAGGAGAAAAAGAAAGAGAACCCTTGCTGGTGTAGGTGTCATCTTTAACTAATCTTTAATTTGAAACACTGAACAGATTCATTGCACACGATTGCATTGGAGTGCATTGAGATTAAACTGAAATGATACTAGATAGTTTTAGGGGGTGTCAAAATTAACAGGTAAATAATTCACGCAAATACATTTTAACGGCTCTAAATTTATTAACGTGCATTTCTGTTTTAAAATATAGATCAATAAATGAAAAGAGGCAAAATGAAAACATTAAATGCAACACATTTATTTATGATTTATTTATATATTTTAATCACTAAACAGCTTCAGCGTTGACGTTTCCTCTGCCGCGCTCACCACCAAAACTCTTACCAAAACTCTTAAAGAAAAGACTAACAGTATTTAACAATTAAAACATCAACTAAAGTAATTAACATACTATACTTTAGTATATAGTTGTTGTTGTTGTTGTTGTTGTTTTCTTTAAAAAAAAATAAATTACGTTAAAATAATTTCCAGAATGTCAAATAATTAATAACAAAGGGAGAAATTTTTATTCAAATACATATATTTATAACATCTTTTACAATTAGTGTATTTCAAACTCGAAAAGTATTAATTTATGGTACATTTAGATAAATAAAATAAATGTGTGATTAAGTTGTGGTTATTCACAAGTCAACTCATGATGATCATGCGATTAATTGTGAATAAATATTAAATATCAATTTTTAGCCCTAATATATAGATATCAGAATTTACCAACAGGAATCTCAAACAGCAAACATGTAGTGATCTGATCTCAGCAAGACTTTAGTTCACTTTATTGTGAAGTCATCTGGGGACGTTCTTACTACTGGTTGCCATATTAAATAATATCAGTGTGTGCAGCTTGTAGGTTCCACTTTTCCTAATAAAAACCATGTGACCAAGTGATTGTTTAAAGATTTATGATCAAACTCTTGATGTCACCCAAATGAGGATGGGTTCCCCCTTTTTGAGTCTGGTTCCTCTCAAGGTTTCTTCCTCATAACATCTGAAGGGAGTTTTTCCTTGCCACAGTCGCCACGGCTGCTCATCAGGGATAAACACACACCGTCACCTTCACTGTTGATTTGTGTAAAGCTGCTTTGAGACAATGTCTGTTGTGAAAAGCGCAATAGAAATAAACTTGACTTGACTGATTACATGCACTTCACTGTTTTCACTACTATTCATATTTACAGTAAACACGTGATTTGAGACACAGCCTTAGTGAGTTCTTGGAATTGGGAACACAACATCCTACACGTTGGATACACTTAGCAGCCATCTTGCATACACGACTATATTGTGAACAGTAAGTAGAATCTGCTCTTTAAGCGATGAAGATTTTCCCGACAATGATTGTGAGTTAAACGGAATGAGACAATATAGAGGACGATTATATGAAATAATCACTGTCAATGCCATATTCTTATTTTACCTGAATTATTAATCAACAGAATCTCGTCTGTCTTTTTTTCTGAAACCTGCAGATGTTTCTTCTTTGAGAGCAAAATTATGAGTCAGTTTTTCGGCGGTTTTGTTGTGGATCACACTGCTCTCCTCACTGCAAGCTCACGCTGGAATCCGGAGACCAAAGCGGAGTTGAATTCTTATCATTTATCTGAGGCGATATTGCTCAGGCATGCCTGATTAAGCTGTCTTAGGAAGGAGCTACAGGCTCAGCAGCAGGGCTCGAGTGGGATTAGAGGGCACGCGTGGGCAACAGCTACAATAGCAATCCACAGATGAAGGAGGAGATGACCGTTCAGGACGTGACCAGCAGCCTCAAAGCTCTCGGCTGCTCTCTGAGTATCGTCTCGGTCTCGGCAGTCACACTGCTCTCTTTCACAGGCAAACCCCCCGTTAGTATTAACCGCAGCGGAGCAACGCGAGGCACGGCTGTATTTAATAAGATATATTTACACTCCAGCTGTTGTTTGTCACTGCTCGCTTCACGACGCTCCCTCTGGGAGTTCTTCCCGGATGGAAAACAGTGTGAGGAGAAATAGAGGAGACTTGGGGACACAACGTGGGTTTATAATGAGTCTTAGAGCAATTAGTATCTGTCAATCAAGGTGAAGTGCAGCTATTTGGGCTCTGTCTTATTTGACAGTAATTGCTATTATTTGCATTAATGCTTTTCTCAGGACGGTTAACGAGGACCGTCTGATCGGACCCATCCAATCCAAGATGTTTCACTTTTTTTTGCTAAAAGAAACATCTGAAAGAACAAGTCAGAACAGGTATGAGGTATGATCAGGTTCTCAGATGTTCTCAGATGTTCTCTGCTACACACTGTGGGGGATCTTTCCAGTTGGAGGCACACAATCGTATAGAAGGTATTTGGATGCATGATTTAAGATGATTAGACTTGAAACCATTCAAATGATCTGCCAGTGCAGTAAAATAATTACACCTGGTAAGATTTCTTTTAAATAGGAAACATATCTCTGCTTCTGAAAAGAACAAAAGGACTTTAAATATGCATTTAAACACTTATTCCAATCAGTCAATTTAGTCGAATCAACTTAAAACCAGTTTATTATTCATTTTTTAACAGTTTTCTTTCATTGATTTGTGTGAAAAGTTTTTCAACTGAACAACAGGAGAATTTATCTTTATTTTATATATAAGAATCATGATCATTATATACTGTGATTTAAACCATTTTAACTGAAAAATAAAATACTGTAATAAAAAGATCACGTGTACGTGCACAGTGTCGACGATTATTCATGAGAATGAAGAATGTTTTGTAACACAGCAGTAATGATGCAAAAACTAAACAAAATCATTACTCACTGCTTTTAGAAACACTTATAATTATTGCAACATAAACATTGAGGGCATTTTGTCGATACTGAACTCAAACTACAGAAACTGAACTCAAACTACAGAACAATTTGTGCCTTTCGAATGTCAAATTCTACACGTAGCCCCCATGTGCTGCTAGATCAACCTCCACTCTTTTGGGAAGATATGTTTTGGAGATTTGTGCTCGTTCAGCCACATGGATGTGTGTTAGTAAAGTCAGGTAGTGATGTGGGTGAGGTGAGAAGTTTCCTACAGTGCAGGGAGCTCTATAGCAGGAGATCTTTTACTTCAACCCATGTAAAGCAGATCTTCATTGGAGCTGGCTTTGTGCACAGGAGCATTATCATGCTGGAACAGCAAAAAGTACAAAAGTATAGAAGTTCCAAAAAATAACGTCAAGTTTATTTCTATTGCACTTTTCACAACAGACATCGTCTCAAAGCAGCTTTACAGAATGTAACAGTGAAGGTGAACGGTGTGTGTTTATCCCTGATGAGCACAATGGTGACTGTGAGAAGGAAAAACTCCCTTTAGATGTTATGAGGAAGAAACCTTGAGAGGAACCAGACTCAAAAGCAGAACCTCATCCTCATCTGGGTGACATCAGGAGTGTGATTATAGTCTTTAAACACCACAGAACACTGGAGAGTGCACTAATGTTTAGAACGAGTGTGGTTACTGCATACTGCAGACTCTTATCATGTGTTATTATGTTGTTATTAATGTGACATCAAATAATCATTTGGAATAAATAATACTAATGAACATGTGCGTCCTAAATGTGATTATTAAATAGTCAACGTTAAAACCAGTTTTTACAGTTAAAATAAAGTCTTCAAAGATAAAGTCAGATACAACAGGCCCTAAATCATCTCTGGTGGTAATGAAGCTCAATTTGCAGGTAATGAAGCTTTATTAAGTCAGTAAGAAAAAAGATAAATAATCATAATACATTTTAAATAATCTGCTCTTGCGTTGTATTTATTCTTAAAATAGGATTAATACGGTTTTCGGGGCTCGAAATAAGATTGTAAGTTTTGCAGTGAAGCCACAAGTACATGGTGTACATGCCGTTAGCATTTTACTCTGTTTGGATGATTTCATGTATTATTCAAAAATGATGTGTGGGGAAGAAAAAAACGATATATGGAGTTATGATGAAGCCGATAACAGCGCTTTCTGAATTTTCAGTTTGTTGGGGCCTCATCATCAGAAGACCAATTTGAGTGAGAATAAAGAATAAAACCACATGAATCACAGGCAATTACAGGCACACAGAAAGAAACAGGGAAGTGGCAAATTCATCAATATTTATATGTAAAAAAGGAGGATTGAACCTTCTGAAATTCAGCTCTGATCTGAGAAAATTATATTTACGCCTATTAAAGATTCATTTGGTCAGTGAATTTTACAAATTCCCATGCTGAATTATTTATTTAAGTGGCAAAACGTATTCGGGAGACTGTTAGTTTCATTCCAGTGACTGTAGCGTAGTGAGTTATAGATTCTCCAGCTGATGTGGGAAGTGGGATAATGAGAAGCTGCAGGGATTTATGCTGGAGACCAGGCCGGCTCATTGGGTGAGAGCAAACTCTCGAGAAAATCATCGCACACAGATATTAAAATCGAAGGAAGCAAGTCATGCAAAAATCGTGGCATCACGTTTGTATCCGTCTCTCTATCTTTTAATAAAACATTTTCCGAATTCTTTTCTTACAAAAAATTCCTTTCCTTTCAGACTGCACTCGCTCGAGTTCTCGCCTCCCTCCTTGCTAAAAAAATATGACACACGAGGCGTGATGGAATTTTATTGCGAGCCGCATGAAAACAAAATAAGCGAGAAGATCAATGAAAATGCAAATGCAAGGCGAGGAAAGAAAAAAAGGAGACGACAGCATTCTGCCCATTTCTCTCTGTCTCCTTTGATCATAACACGCAGCGATTTCTCCTGCTGCGCTCACGATCTATTTTTCTCTGCACGCAGGTCTGCTGACATTCACGCGAACATCGTGGACCAGAAGAAGACATTCATCAGACCAGCACCATTTTATTCATCCTCGTACCCTGGAGCTAAAACACGACCCCTTCTTCTACCCTTTCCAAGCTCCAGCGCACCTTCACCTCCTCCACCATGTCCACCATTACAGGAGCCTGACTCTTTGGACATGAACGGTAAAACACCTCCAGCAGGACTTTCAGTGTCCTTCTTCCTGAGATCGCCAGCAAACGAAGTGTAAAACTGATAAATCTCGGATTTGCTGGAGACTTGCATTAAGACCAAAAGAAGCAGAAGCACATTGCTTCAAATCGTGCAGAACAAGCTGCTGATACGGAGTGTCAGAGTAGACCATGATCCTATTCGGGATGTTGGTTGCTCCACCATCCAGGAACAAAAAAAGCTTTTAATGACTAACTTCAGACTTGTTTTGTGTTGTTTTTATTTGCAGATGTCGAGTGTGTCTCATAAATTAAACCACACGCAAATGTAGACAGAATGTCCACAGAACAAAAGGGACGATTGGTGGGTCACTGAGGGGACAGCACCTCATGATGTAGACTCCTTGACCTCTTTCTCATGTGGATGAAAACAAGACGTCTTTCGAAACATCTCGATCTTTCTGTCTGGTATTTTAACGTGTAGGAGACTCTCCAGCTGCACCTTCATCATCACCCCTTCCTCTCTGTCTTTCTGAGATTTGGATCAGGTGTATTGTTTTGATGAACGTTCTCACATTCAGTGACACATCAAATGAATCCTGGGCGCTAGATAGGGAATAAGGGTTGGGTGTGTGTGTGTGTGTGTGTGTGTGTGTGTGTATGGGGTTGAGATCGCATCGGGTTTCTGTTGTTTGAACATCCATCATGTTGATTTCTACGTTTCCGGTGTCCAAGGAGCGAGGAACATGTTTGCCTCTTATATCTCTGAGCTTCTTGTTAAGTTAGTGGCCTGGGTAAAAAAAAAAAAACTAAACAAAAAAATCACCAGAGAGCATTTTATTTTAAAATAAATGTCATGATGGACATATGGATTGTACGCAGAAGAGTCGAGTGAGAGCAGGAAAAGAGAACGGCCACTTTGAGTGAACAGTAGGTTAGTAATTTATCAGTCTGGAGGGCTAGGCAGAGCTCCCTTGGTTGTGAATTTTAATGGTGTTTTATGGTTCCTAATAAAGTCTGTTATGCTTCTGGCAAATATGCAGAGCACAACATCCCTCGCTTCCAATTACTGAGAAACTCAAGGAGAGTCTTCAGCCATTCATCATCTCATGTACTGTTCCTAGAAATAACTGGAAAAAATCTCTTTCTGACTTTTTCTCTTTCTATCTCACACTTTCTCTTTATTTTGGTGTCTAAATTCTTTATGTTTAGAAACCAGAGAGATGTAATCGAGTAGGATGATTCTCTCAGCAGCATTTAAAACTGAGCACGAGCACTTTGATGTAAGGATTCAATCTGCAAAACCAAATTACATGCTTGTAAACATCACTCATCCCTTACAATAAAGTTATAAGTGCTGTTTACTCCCAGGATATACCTGACAAGGTAAGTGACTTCTCATAAAGTTAAGGGCCTTGATCAAAATCCCAGCAATAGTGGCATGGTGGTGCTGGGACTTGAACTTAGGACCTTCCGAACAGAAGTCCCACATTTTTCAATTTTCATTATTTGGGAGATGTCTTTATCCAGAGCGACTTACATTAATCTCATTCATACATACGAGCAGTTGGGGTCCCCTGGTGGTCTAGTGATTAAGATGCGGATAAATTGGTGAGGGTTGCGTTAGGAAGGGCATCCAGCGTAAAACATGTGCCAAATCAAAACATGCGGAGGATCCGCTGTGGCGCCCCCTAAAGGGAGAAGCCGAAAAAAAAGTAGAGATACATACGAGCAGTTATAGAGTTAAGGGCTTTGTTTAGGGGCTCAGAAGTGGCAGATTGGTATGGTATGCCTGGGATTTGAACTCGCAACCTTTAGATACAAAGTCCAATGGCTTAACCACTAAACCACCACCTAAAATTACGTTGCAGGAAATGAGCACTTAAACTGATGCAATAATAAAGGAAATCAATGAGATGCTCTTTGAAATGAACAGCAATGTCTACATGGTGTCTACATGGTGTCTACATGGTGGTCCTTTAAACTAAATTCAAGACATTCTGAGCAGAAGCCTGATTTATGGCATTTGGCAGACGCACTTATCCAGAGCAACTAACATTCATCTCATTCATACAAACAAGCAGCTATGGGGTTAAGGGCCATGTTTAGGGGCCCACAAGTGGCTGCTTGGTGTGGCTGAGATTTGAATTTACAACCTGCAGATAAAAAGTCCAATCATTTAACCACTAATCTATAACCTGAGCTTCCACTTACCAAACAGACCATTTATAGAAGGACAACTGATTTGTTGGTAAAGCCTGGAATTTTCTCACAAGGACGAGACATCACTGAGAGTTTGGTGGTTAAATTGAATCAATTAAACTGATTAAAATAAAAAATCTGAAGATAGAAATATCCCCATCCAAACAATTGTATTTATTTTCTTCTTTTTCTTTTAAACACTAGTTTAGCTCCACCCTTAGAGTTTGTTTCCTCGCTATCCACTACAAGTACCAATTTATACATTATACCAAGTAATAAAGGAAAGAGGATTTCAGTGGGTTTTTAGCATTTGCAAATCACTTTGCAGGAAATGAGCACTCACACTGATGCAATTATAAAAAAGACATCTCCGTTAAATGAATAAAACACTGGTACAGCTCTGAAGAAGCAGCATAGTGTGTCCACAGGATTTATAATTTACCATTCGGGTCCTGTTCAGACCTAACAGGAATCTATTGCTTATTTAAAATAATAAATGCTCAAATGTTGCCTTTGTTTGTGACATGATCAGAACTCATTTCAGGTGTAAACCTGATGAACCTGCAGGCTGTGAACCAGCTGGAATACAAAATATCATTGAATGGTGATAATTTGCAGCAGGTGAAGGATGAACAGAGATGATGAAGTTCTTCAGCTAGCTCCTACTGGTCCTTAGCTGAGTAAAGTGTAATGTCTAGTGATCTCTCAGGGGGCAGTTTGGGCTTTTATTTGCAGAAGATAATTGAACACCATACCTCATACACAAACATCCATACTGTATGTAGAGCTTCATCTGCTCAGGCTACAGCGTGTTTAATACATTCTAAAGACCTCAATATGAACTCCATCTGTAGGGAATGTATTCACACCTGGCGGAGTCTCACCAAGATCCTATCAGCCAGTGAGCCAGACCACCTGCAAAGATGACGCTTCTCATCTGGTCTTATCGATACTCCAGCACATTGCCTGGTTTTGTCCCAATATGAGCACATTTTAATGCAACACGGCACCTGATTGCCAATTTATCATGCATCAGTACCCAACAGGCAGCTCTATTAAAGGCCCAGGAGACCACAGTGCTATTTCATTTTGACACAGCCATCCATTCTCTTGTCATCGTGCTGTCATATTTATGTACATATTTACTCATCGTAAGCAATACTTGGAGATACGGAATCAATAGCGATGCAACATCAATCTGTGAGCCGGACAGTGGCACGCAGGATCTCGTTACGGCCGATCTCTGGGCTTCATATGAGCCTGTCTGCTGCAGGGACTCGTGGGATTTATCTGTCAAACCATACTGCTTCAGGCAGGCGCGTAAAATAACTGCACATGGATTAAACCTCAGATCAGAGCTGACTTTCAAGATATCTCCATGACCGAGTGAAGAAAAACAAGCAGCCTGAGATAGCACATGATCTGCTGCAAGAGTCCAAATTGTTGGTCATAGTTGGTTTGGAGGAGCATGACATTTTTCCTTCACTTGAACAAGGAAACCCAAACTTGTTCCAGCAAGAATGTGTTCACTTGTAGCTGAATGTTTCTCCACAACATCTAGTGGAACATCTTCCTAGAAGATTGGAGATTACTATAACAGCAAATGGAGACAGAGTATGGAATTGGATGCTGAAAAAGAAGCACATAGATAAAAACGTAACTGGTCAAACACGCAGCGAGTCACCAATCAGTTTTAAACTTGTTTTGATTGGTGCTTGGTGTATCTACTGATCACCAACATACAGATCAGTGTGCTGAGAGTAACATTAGTCAAGTCAAGAAGCTTTTATTCTCAACCATATATATCTGACTCAGTACACAGTGAAATGAGACAATGTTTCTTCAGAATCCTGGTGCTACATAAAACAACACAGAGCTAAATAACAGAACACAGAGTTAAGAGCTAAAGTAAGTGTCCTCACCACATAAAGTGCATCATGTGCAACCGAGTGCATCATGTGTTTTTGTCAAGATGAACACAATGTTGAACAAAAACAGCAATAGCAACGATGGAGAGGTGCAAAACAGAAATGTCCATGATAGAGGGCAGAAAGATTCCAATGATCTTCTCAGCCGTCCTTAATATCTTCTGTAGGGTCTTGTGATCTGAGACGGTGCAATTTCCAAACCAGGCAGTAATGCAGCTGCTCAGGATGCCCTGGTCCCTCTGTAGAACATGGTTAGGATGGAGAAGGGAGAAGTTACATTTATCTCATTCATACAGCTGAGCAGTTATTGTGTTTAGGGGGCTTTGCGTAGGGGCCCAGCAGTAGCAGCTTGGCGTGGCTGGGATTTGAACTCACAAAATTTAGAGCCAAATCCAATGCCTTAACGTATAAGATACCCAACTATTTGAGTACTATTCTAGATTTAATCCCTCTTTACTGAACCTTTTCTGGAAGGGCTTTTCCACTTGATTTTGGAGTGTAGCTGTGGGGATCAGGTACTGATACCAGACACGGAGGTCTGGAGTGTAGCATTGTTTAAGTTCATCCTAAATGGTTGAATTCAGAGTTCCCTTTGTGCAGTGTTCCTCTGGAACAGGTTTGGGGGTACAAGTCGTTCAATACTATTGTGTGATTATTCAACTTTGTGGCCACAGTTTAGGTAAATATATAAGTTTATATGTGATGGTCAACAAGTTACAACAAACTCCCGGCCATATAGTCCATATCCCGAACCATCTACAGGATGGAGTTTGGACACTGGACATCTTAGTGTGTTTGAAGGCTCTGGCATGGAGAAGCTGGTGTTGGATCTGTGATGATCTCAGATGTTGAGCTGTTTTATGAGTTGCTTAGTAGCTCCTAGTTTTATAACCACAAATGACCATAAAAGACTGTAGAAAGATCATTAGTCATAATCACACAATCCAGTGCTCATTTAAGTTCTCACTCTCCAGTGTTCTGTAGTGTTTAAAGACTATAAAATGTACTTTATGTGTAAAGCTGCTCTGAGACCATGTCCAAGCGCTATACAAATACTTTATCAGCCTGGATACAATTATAAAAATCTTTCTCAAATGGTCCAGTATGCTTTTTCTGCATGTTAAACTCGATCATCACTGTACAATGGCATTGTTAATGTTCAACTCATCACTGAGTCAAACCTTAACCTTCACCATATTACCAAAAGTTTGTGGACACCTGGTTGTAAGTGCTTTTCGTGCATCACATTTAGTCCCAATTTGTTATTTAAATTCCCTTCACTCTTCTAGAAAGATCTTCCGCTAGATTTTGAAGTGCGCTTGTGAATATTTGTGCTTATTTTAAAAAGCTGGAGTATCATATGAAAAGCTAGAGTTGATTAGATGCTCAGTGGTTAAGAGATTGTACTTCCAATCAGAAGGTTGTAAATTCAAATCCCACCACCACCTACCCTAAGCTGCTGCTGCTGCTGCTGGGCCCTTGAGCAAGGCCCTTAACCCTCACCTTCTCGGTTGTATGAATGACATCATTGTAAGTTGCTCTGGATAAGGGCGCCTGCCGAATTCTGTGAATGTCAAACATCTTAAAAACCACTGTGTTGCTTATTTAGTGATAAAGTACAAAAACCTGGTGAATATATTGATGAGATAACCACACCTTCTGAACCTGAGCAGGATGGGGTTGCCTCAGGATACCTCTCAAGATGTGTTTGTCTGAATGCATTGCCACGGTGTTTAATGTTGTTTGTCCCCTCCAGGGTATGAGGTTGTCTTTGTACCAGAATGCCAATTTGGATCGTTCCTTGTGGCACGATTACTTTCCCTTTTCCATTGCCAGTCCTGTTTCAGCGCCGTCTCCCAGCAGCCACAAAAAAAACGAGATGAAAACTGTGCTCTTCTTTTGATAATAATTTCTCAAAGTAAGCTTTTTGAACAGGGTCTTTTCCATTATCTTTGAAATAGCAAATCGGGTAAGAGCAAAAAATTAAGCTGTCAGTGTGTGTGTGTGTGTGTGTGTGTGTGTGTGTGTGTGTGTGTGTGTGTGTGTGTCAGTTTATACGCATATGGAAAGATATGAAAAAAAAATCATAATCATCATTATATTTTCTTCAAATTCTTTAAATATGGACATTCCCTTTCAGGCCTTTATGTGTAACCCTGCAAAAAAAGAAAGAGGAAGCATTAGATATGAAAAATCAAAGCTGTGTCAAACACACACTGCATCACAACTGATTACAGTCTGAGAAACCTTTCTGAACATGAGATGCTGTAAACTAATTTTTCTATGGAGAAAGTTTCCCTCTGTGAATCGCTACCTGAATGTCCTTCAATTTTCTCAGCATTATAAAGCAGACGACATCGCGGAGCATACATTAGCCCGAGAGGCATTCATTTACGGCTGTAAAGTCCATCGCAAGCATATGCTGTTCTTCAATCTAATGGGCCATGAGGAATAAAGGGACAAACTGATGTTCTTGAATGTCCAGCCACTCTAGTCACCCCAAGCATCATTAGATTCAATATAAACCTACATACTGCATTATGAAACCCATCAGCTCCAAGGGGTTCTTTAGAAACCGACATAAAACTGGGTAAATTAAATGGACCTACACAACAAACAGAAGAAATTGAATTCTCAAACAGCGCTTCACAGTTCAAAGCCAGAAAGCCAGGATCTGATCGATAGAAATCATTTGTAATTGCTGTTTTTCCTTCTGTGTTTTTCTCCTCTGTGCGATTTAAGCACCACTGTGGAATAAACTATGTACACTATATGTTTGCTGTTATATATGTTATATATATGTTATTTTCTGTTATTCTTAAAAATCATTACTAGCACACTTCTCCTCCATTCCTCGGGCATCTTCTCACCTTCCAGAATCTGGTTAAATCCTGTTAAACAATCTGGTTAAAAACTCCACTGCATCTCTCCTAAACATCTCCATGCTTCTACCGGTATGTCATCTGGTCCAACCGACTTTCCACTCTTTATCCTTTTAATCTCTGCTCTCACTTCCTTCTTACTAATCCTATCTACATTCTGCTTCACAACTCCACATCATCCAACCTTCTCTCTCTCTAATTTTCCTCATTCATCAGCTGCTCAAAATCCTCCCTCCACCTTCTCAACACACTCTCCTCACTAGTCAACACATTTCCCTCTCCATCCTTTATTGCTCTAACTTCTCAGCTCGGTTTCTCTGTCTGGTCAATCGCTACAAATCCTTTTCTCCTTCCTCAGTGTCCAACTTCTCCTACAGCTCCTCATATACCTTTTCCTTGGATTTCACCACATCCCTCTTAACCTGCTGCCGCATCTCCTTGTACTCCTGCCTACTTTTCTCATCACTCTGTCGATCCCACTTCTGTTCCTCCAACCTCTTTCCCCTAATGCTCTCCTGCACTTCCTCATTCCACCACCACGTCTCCTTGTCTTGCTTTCTATTTCCAGATGTTACACCAAGTACCAAGTACGTGTCTCCCTCATCACTCCCGCAGTAGTTTCCAAATCATCCAGCACCTCTTCACCACCACCAAACTCCTGTCTGACCTCCTCCATAAATCTCACACTACACTCTTCCTCCTTCAGTTTCCACCATCTTATTCTTTCAGTCCTTTTTTCCTCTATCTCACAAACCCACTTGTGGAGCATAAGCACTGATGACATTTATCATCACGCCTTCAACTTTCAGCTTCACGTTCATCACTCTATCAGAAACTCTCTTCACCTAACTTCCAGCTTCACGTTCATCACTCTATCAGAAACTCTCTTCACCTCCACTTCACTCTTACTGTACTCTTCCTTCAGAATCCCCCCTACACCATATCTCTCTCCATCCACACCATGATAGAACAGTTTAAACCCTTCTAATGTTCTTGGTCATTGGTAATCTGACCGATCCAGTATGAAGTTCTGGTTTGGGATCCAGATATTTGATTTGGCACACGTTTTACGCTGGATGCCCTTTCTAACACAACCCTCCCCATTTATACATGCTATGCTTTGCTTAACTAGAATGATTTCATTGTCAAGCTACCAATAAAATAGTAGAATAAAAATGAAATATGTTAATAAATGACCTATAATATAGCTGCATTGTCGTGCTGGAACAGGCTAGGGTGTCGTAGTTCAAGAGAAGGGAAGATCTAATGCTAAATCTTAAGACATCCTGTACAACTGTGTATCTCCAATTTTTGAACAACAGTTTGGGGAAGCCAGATATTGCTGGAGAAATCAGGTATCAAAGTATTTTGTCCATATAACCAACTGCACCATAAAACCAGTTCTGAGGGGATTTTCTTTTCAAAAGGCAGCTTCTCTGTTCATCTCAGCTTCTTTCATTAATTTCCCTTTTAAAGAATTTGTATCATCCCATGACTCACGTTTGAGAAATTGGTTTTGGCATCAGAGAGAGACTCTCTCATCTGTAAACCATATGTAAAAGAATCTGACTCCTAGTGAACTGTATCTAAGTTGTCCTGATGTTCTGGATCACTGGTTGCTAATCAGAGTTATAAATCTATAGAGATGAGAGGAGGGGTGAAGTGGAGTGGAGCAGCTGTGGATCACTGATGCATATCATCACATCTTTCCTACTGTATGCTCTCACGTAGTCTCCAGCAGCCCACAGGCTCACAGGCTGAATCTTGACCATTTACTGTGTGGACACCTGGACTTACAAAAAGTCACCTTTGGATGAAATATGTGATCATTTCGATTACTTTATGGGTCAATACTTTCTATAGTGACCGGTTTTCTTTGGTGTTGAAGTAAAGAATATTACTAATCACGCTGAGTGGAATATCATAGCAGAGAAAAGTCGCTGATAGCAAAGGTTTGGATCGATTCTGCGTCCTACACAATATTGCCTGCATCAAAAGAACAGCTAGAGCTTTAAACTGCTGATCAATCGTACACTTCACAGTTACATCATAAACCGTTGGTATTAATATCACACCAGTGGTTTCTCCATGCAGCCACCATTCCCACCTTAACCTTCAATTGATCTGCTGCTCGGTAGATTTTTTTATAGGAGCTGCATGTGAACATTGCAACAGAAAGTTTCAGCTGTTATTAAGAAGAACTTAATGCATGCAGTCTAAACATAATGTGAGCAGATTTAATGAAGGAATTCTATTCATACAGAAAATATCATTCAGTAGTTAGATTTTGGACTTTGATCAGAAGGTGCTGAGATGCCATTACTTTGGTCTTAAAACAGGATTCCTCAACTGTTCAGTGGTAATGACATCAGTCTTCATTAGTAAACTGGCAATAAGATCAACAATCTTGGAACTGTAATGAGTGGAGCAGATGAGTATGGTTTCTCTCAAGGTTTCTATCTCATTCCATCTCAGAGACATTTTCCCTTACCACCATCACCCCTAGCTCACTGATTAGGGATGAACTTATGAGGTGGTATCAAAAGGTTCGGAGACGAGCTTCCAAGAAAGTTCAAGTTCAAGTTTATTTCTATACAGTTTTTTACAATGGACATTGTCTTTAAGCAGCTTTACAGAATTTAGGAATTAAAGTAGAATGATGTGTAATTATCCCTGATCATGAAGCCTGGGGAGACTGTGGCAAAGAAAAACTCCCTGAGATGTTATGAGGAGAAAACCTTGAGAGGAGCAAGAATCAAAAGAGGAACTTATTCTCATCTGAGTGATATCGAGAGTGTGATTATAAATCTTAACACAATCCAGAACACTGGAGTGAGAACTAACATGAGCACCGGAGTGTGTGATTATGAGTAACGTTCTTTCTACAGTCTCATAATGTACTTTATTCATCTGTTTCCACACTTTATCACCTTTAAAATAATCCTCTTGCACAGTGATCCCAGCGCTCCTCTGGAACATGTTCTGGAAGTGTTCTAGTCAAAGCGTATCGAGCACCTTCTGCTTTTTGCACTGGATCTCTGCAACGGTTTCAAAACGGCGACCTCTGAGCTGGAGCTTCATCTTCGGGAAGAGGGCGAAGTCTGCAGGGGCCGAATCCTGCGAGTAGAGTGGGTGCGGAAGTGAGGTCACGTTGTTTCCAGCGAGAAACTCATGTGTGAGGAGAAGCTCGGCGCTCGGTCAGTGTTCTAACTCGCTGTCATCTCCTCTGTAGACCACACCACCACTTCTGTACCTCCTCTAACCACTACTGTAACCTCCTTTAGAAATTTCCCCACTAATTAATTTTCAGAGTATTCAGTGTCCAGATCGGTCAGTACTTTCATAAGTCTGGTTCCTCTCAAGGTTTCTTCCTCATGCCATTGCAGAGAATTTTTCCTTCACCACAGTCTGACACAGAGAGGTACGTTTTAATTTAAATTTTTTTAAATTATTTTTTTATTAATTGATTAATTAATTTATTTTTATGTAATTAAAATGCTGAAAACAAAGTGAAGCACTTCAAATTCAGTTGCTGTTATCTAATTATTTTTCTACATAACGAGGTCAAGTGCCTCTCTCCTTTCAACCAAAATATGTAGTTGTCAAAGTTTTTATCTGCAGAAAACTTTGTGCTCTGATTCTAAAAAGACAAAAAACATTGTTTTCTTGGAATCGATTTTTTTTTACTTTTTACTTAATACGAACCAATAAAGCAATTCAGTCACATCTCCTTAATATTTAAACAAACCTGCCACGTTATCATCTCCCTCTGAATCCCTTCTTCACTCCATATGTGGAGATCATTTTTTTTTTCCAGGAATATTTATATAGTTTAAACCACATTGGCCTTCGGATCAATTTGCTGTAATTGACTTTTTGAATGTCTACCTTGTTGACATCTGCCTGTCTCTCTCTCTTTCGCTGGAAGAGTCACAGCTGGGTTTTACTGGGTCAGGGATCTCAGACTCGGCCAACAGAAGGGACCCAAATGTCAGGCAAATGTCAGGAACTCATCTGGAAAGTGATGCTGCCTGAGGGAGGGAGGAGATTTTGTTTACTGACGGTCCTGTGCAACATCTTAATTTATCCGAGACGGAAAAAACAAATCAGCGTTGATGAATCCAGCACTGCAAGTCATGTCTGTAAAAAAAATGCAAATTTTGCAACATATTCTGAAAATGATTATGATATTTTTTATATGCACAAGGATCCATCTGAGCCACCAATCCAGCACTGTGTTTTCCCACCTCAGCCATGGCAACAGTGCTGCAGACACTCGGTACACAACCAAATCAATCATCAGAGCGAGACCTGGGCGCTGTAGCGTGTTATTCCTCTGGTGTGTTCATTGTATTTGCTCAGATCATAACCTTCAGTATTGTGAAGGTGCATTGGCATGGGAAATTTAAATTATAGAGTGTAATGTTTTTGAAAGACATTCAAACATAAAAATGAAGAAAAGGAGTAATAAACGTCTGCAGACGACAGGAAAGCGAATCAAAACTGATTAACGGGATATGGAATTGGATTCAGTATCCACACAATGTATCTGTCTAAACGGGCTGTAACACAACAGCATCTGTTCAGTCCTGCATTTATATTCGTCCTAAAAGCAAAACATTTTATATGTGTATAGCAGAAAGTATGAGCATAACCTGTATCCCACTAAAAACCCTGGAAAAAAGCTCCTGACCCCGTCTTCCTGTCCTCGTCTCCTCTCTGGGCTGGCCTGATTCATCCTGATGCCCTACTTTTGGATGAATTTCTTATCACCTTGCTGGATGTGAATGTTCTCCACATGAACAGCCTAAAGATCCATGAAGTTATAAGATTTTAAAAGACCATGAAGATGGCTATGTGGTGGAATTTATAAATATATATATATAATTTTGTCAAAATTAAAGCATAACGCAAATTAATTTTAACGGCACAAAATGTGATTAACGAGTGATCAATGCAGTGCGCATTTCTCTTCCAGCATTTTTATTAAAAATATAAATAAATATAAAAGAGGTCAAAACCTTTATTGCAGCACACATTTATTAATGTCCTTTCTTTACCCAGATATAAAAAAAAATATACATAAACTTCAATCAAAACATTTTAAATCACTAAACATTTATTTTACTGCTGCGCCGAGTCTCAAATTCCACCACAATGCACACATCCGGCAATTAAAAGCGTCCGTGTGGAAACAGCTAAAGTTCCGTTTGCTTTTACATTTACAAGAATATTCAGTTTTCATGCTCTATGTTGAGTTTTGTTTTATTAATAATAATCCTACATTTGCATAAAGCATCAATATTTGTCCATGTTAATTAGAGTATTTAAAACATGAAAAAAATTGATTTAAGGTACATTTAAGAACAGAGAAACATGTACAATTAAGTTGAGGTTAATGAGTTAACTCATGATAATCATTTGAATAAATATCGCTAAACAGCCCTGATGGATGGATGGATGGATGGATGGATGAATGGATAGATAGATAGATAGTTAAACAAAATACACAGCAACAAAATGCAGTTTTGCATCTACTCAAAATGCACATAGTAGCAGTTGTGCACACTGACAAAAAAGCAAAGTGCATATAAATAAATAATTATAAGTTAAGCATGTAATTTACATATGTAAATATATTTTGCAGCAATAAATACAAACAGTGTATACAAAGCAGTGAGAAATGCACAGAATCTGTTGTGCAACAAATAAATAAATAAATACATACATTTACAATATGGAATATGTACATTGTAATTACGACTGTAAACAAGTTATACACAGTGTATATAAAGATGATATATTGATATGAAGATAATGTACAATGTTTTCACAATTAAATACAGATAGAAATATGCAGAAATGATACAGAGTGGAAAAGAACCTGTAAGATTACTGCCAGTAAAATCAGTAAAGACATCAGTAAAGACATCAGAGTCCTAACGGTGTAGTGTGAAGTGCAGGAGGATGATGGTAGATGGAAAAAAAAGTGAATTGTTATCGAAGACAATTATGAAGATTCAGATAAAGCTGGAAAAATCAGGTTGTCCCAAAACTTTTGACAATGTGGTGTATTTATATTTGTACATGCATTAATGAGCAAATCTTCAGCGTCCACTCATAACCAACACGGATGTCACCTAACATTTGATAGGGTGAGTTCAATGGGTTCAACTGTTCCTGATGAGCCAGGAATATAAAAGTGCTTTAGATATTCTGAGCATCGCAGCAAGATAGCGTAAAAAATATTTATATTATAAATATTCAGGAATTGGTGAAGTGTGGCAGTGTCACGGCACTGAAATGTCTTTCATTTCGAAGGTGACGAGGTTCAGATCCTTTACGGAAAATGAGATTTCTTTTCAATTTACAGTGAGGAAAATAAGTATTTGAACACGCTGCTATTTTGCAAGTTCTCCCACTTAGAAATCATGAAGGGTCTGAAATTGTCATCGTAGGTGCATGTCCACTGTGAGAGACATAATCTAAAAAAGAAAAATCCAGAAATCACAATATATGATTTTTAAACTATTTATTTGTATGATGCAGCTGCAAATAAGTATTTGAACACCTCCACTACATTTATTATCCTAAATTAGATGCACCTGTTTGAGGTCGTTAGCTGCATAAAGACACCTGTCCACCCCATACAATCAGTAAGAATCCAACTACTAACATGGCCAAGACCAAAGAGCTGTCCAAAGACACTAAAGCCAAAATTGTACACCTCCACAAGGCTGGAAAGGGCTACGGGGAAATTGCCAAGCAGCTTGGTGAAAAAAAGGTCCACTGTTGGAGCAATCATTAGAAAAAGGAAGAAGCTAAACATGACTGTCAATCTCCCTCGGACTGGGGCTCCATGCAAGATCTCACCTCGTGGGGTCTCAATGATCCTAAGGAGGGTGAGAAATCAGCCCAGAACTACACCGGAGGAGCTGGTGAATGATCTGAAAAGAGCTGGGACCACCGTTTCCAAGGTTACTGTTGGTAATACACTAAGAGGTCAAGGTTTGAAATCATGCATGGCATGGAAGGTTCCCCTGCTTAAACCAGCACATGTCCACACACGTCTTAAGTTTGCCAATGACCATTTAGATGATCCAGAGGAGTCATGGGAGAAAGTCATCTGGTCAGATGAGACCAAAATAGAACTTTTGGGTCATAATTCCACTAAACGTGTTTGGAGGAAGAAGAATGATGAGCACCATCCCAAGAACACCATCCCTACTGTGAAGCATGGGGGTGGTAGCATCATGCTTTGGGGGTGTTTTTCTGCACATGGGACAGGGCGACTGCACTGTATTAAGGAGAGGATGACCAGGGCCATGTATTGCGAGATTTTGGGGAACAACCTCCTTCCCTCAGTTAGAGCATTGAAGATGGGTCGAGGCTGGGTCTTCCAACATGACAATGACCCGAAGCACACAGCCAGATAACCAAGGAGTGGCTCTGTAGGAAGCATATCAAGGTTCTGGTGTGGCCTAGCCAGTTTTCAGACCTAAACCCAATAGAGAATCTGTGGAGGGAGCTCAAACTCTGTGTTTCTCAGCGACAGGCCAAAAACCTGACTGATCTAGAGAAGATCTGTGTGGAGGAGTGGCCAAAATCCCTCCTGCAGTGTGTGCAAACCTGGTGACAAACTACAGGAAACGTTTGACCTCTGTAACTGCAAACAAAGGCTCCTGTACCAAATATTAACATTGACTTTCTCAGGTGTTCAAATACTTATTTGCAGCTGTATCATACAAATAAATAATTAAAATATCATACATTGTGATTTCTGGATTTTTTTTTTAGATTATGTCTCTCACAGTGGACATGCACCTACGATGACAATTTCAGACCCTCCATGATTTCTAAGTGGGAGAACTTGCAAAATAGCAGCGTGTTCAAATACTTGTTTTCCTCACTGTATCCTCCAATTCCAGACTGTACAGTCAAATCGATTTTTATTAGAGCATGTGCCGAAGTTACGACAAAAGATATAGCACCAAACTTTTTGCCTAGAGTTTAGAGAACAGTTTAGCAAAAGATCTGTTACTTCATGGCACGTTGGAGACCAGAAATGGTTGTACATAATTACAAATTTTATAGGAACAATTTATAATAATTTTACTGTTTGTTGTTGTTGTTCTTTGTTGTTCAGAATCCCCCTATTGGTTGTGTACGCTTGTCTGTTTATCGCCACAATGGGCACAAAAAAACGTAAACATTTCATTCTCCCACTTTGAGGTGGGAAGGAAATTTGATATTGTTTTTGCATTGTATTGTTTTTAAGCAAAGAGATTAAACAAAAAAAAGTGAATTAAGTGGTTTTACATTTTTCGGACTCATCAGAAATGGCAGGCTGGTCTGCAGTGAAGGAATAATTCTCTCCGACTGAATGACTCTCATGTCCTGTAGTTAAAGGGTCCACAGAGAGACATTCATGTGATCTTAAACCACTAAAACGACGTTCGAGTGCAGGATGTGAGCCCATGTTAGGACGAGTTTATTATGCTGCATGAACAACAGTTTTTCAAAGACCAAGGGTACAATCTCACACCTACAGTAAATGCTGTCTTTCTGCAAAAATCATCCAGAGCACATGGAGCTTTAATCCCTGTCTCATCCACCGGAGCAAATGTCAAGTCGATACCTGCAGGAGTTGTGGAAGTGCTGCAACTGACAGCTGTATTACAGAGAGATGCTGTTAGATCTGAGATGCAGCTTTAGGGAATAATAAGTAGATCTGGGAATCTGTGTTGATGTTTATCCATAACTCTTGGCATATTTTTGAAATGTGTCTGGTCGAGAGTCGAGCTCAACGTAGTGCCTTCTGAAGAAGGTCCCATAGACAGCTGGCTCTTTCACCCATTCATCTGAAGATACCACACTATCCTGGTCATGGTGGATCAGGATCAAGCTCTTGGTCAAACTTGGGAACCCCAGAGTTGAACAAAATCTAAAATCTACAAAATCTACACTTCTACTATATTCACAATAAAGCAAATCAAACTCAGAATATGTACCATTTTAAGGAAGCAAATTAATTCATTTTAAATTTGATGGCTGCAACTCATGTGTCTCATACAGCATTCCATGTATCTGCTCAACAGCTCTGGGTTTCTACTGCGAAGTCATGCTATGGTAATGGATGCAGTATACATATAGCATTGGCTTGCTCAAATATGCAAGACCTTCTGTGAAGAAGACATTTTCTGGATGAAAGCATTTGTTGCTCTAAAACCTGTATACAGGATCGATGGAGCCTTTACAAATGTGCAAGTTGCCCATTCCACAGGCACTAATGCACCACTATACCATAAAAGATGCTGCTTTCTAAACTGAGATCTGGTTACAGGCCAGATGATCCCTATCCTCTTTAGTACTGAGGATGTGGTGTCCACAGTTTCCAAAAAAAATATTTGATTCGTTTGACCACGAAACAGTTTAGATGAGTTTTGGCCCAGAGAGGATGATGGTGTTTCTGGATCATGTTCATGCATGCCTTCTTCTTTGCACGTTAGAGATTTAACCTGCTTTTGTGGATAACATGCAAACTGTATTCACAGTCACTGATTTCTGCAGGTGTTAATGAGCCCATGCAGTGATTTCCATTAAAAAATCATGACGGAACCCCTGAGGGCCCAAAGGTCACAAACGTCCAATATTGATTTTCCCTTGTGCACAAAGATTTTTCCAGATTCTTTAAAACTTTTAATGATCATTTGTTCTGTAAATAGTGAGATTCGATTGTTTTGCAATTTGATGTTTGATATTCTGAAATTGTTCCACAGTTTGTAGACTCAGACTTTCACAGTTTGGTGAAGATTTGCAGATTCTGTTTTTATTTACATTTTACACAGTGTCCCAACTTTTTCGGAATTGGGGTTGCAATATTTGTTGCTTGGATATCCAGTGAAAAACTTCCGTTCTATGATCCCCTTATTTCCCAATTAAACACAAAAATGATGGTCAGTATGAAATGCCTGTGATTTTATTATCTACAGGAAGAGTCTCTAAAAAGGAAATAAATCACTGTGTTTCAGAGCTGATTGACTAAATCATGAAGAAAAGAAGTGAGACTACAAGTGAGTGAAGAGTAGGAGGAGGAGGAGGAGGAGGAGGAAAATTGCTGTAACACTCTTTAGAAATCCTCTCCAAAAGCCTCTCAGAGACATGTAAGGATTGAAAGTGTTCAATGAGGTGAGGTCTAAAGCATCACCTGATATCACTCCGCACGTATCTCCAGTTCTTTCTTTTCTGTAACTATCTTTCGAGTTTAAGAGCACGTAGAAGGGTGGATTTGTCGCCGCCGAATGACAAGTGTTATTGAAAGCCGTGAATCCTGTAGGTTATATATGCAGCTCTTATCAGCTACACAATTGAGACTGCTTAAATCAATGAGTAGTTTTAAAATGCCACACGGCAACATGCGTGACGATCGCCATCCAGCAACTCGGTCAGGACTAATCTGATATGAAATATCAAGTTTACGCATCAGTAGGCACATCTGCCCATGCAATCCAGTTTATTTGGCTCCTGTAATGCGCCAATCAAAGTTTATTAGCATGACAATTCCATTTCTAAGACGCTCTGAAGTGCGACTTGGTAATTGCAATTCTGATTTAAAATTAAACAAAGTTTTTTTTTAAAATCATTTTCATTATTTTATCTTCAAATACAGCTGTGCAGGGTTAAAAAGGGTCCGTGTGGTATTTTACATATGATGTTTTCCTCACAGGCCACATCCCAGGCTGATGTCTAGCGTGGGATATTGTGTGTATGACACGTCGCCCCCTACAGCATATTATGTGAGTATATTGAGCTTAGGCTTCCTTGGTGACTGTCTTGGTGTCAGGGTAGAACACCAACAGAGAGATGATCATATTCCAGTTTAAATCATGCAGGACGGCCATGTAATTAAATTCCCACAGAGATGTACATTTCAATAAGACAGCCCGGGTGGCATTGAGAGAGACTGACGTTGGCAGAGTCGTGAATTGCCCCAGGGCTTAGATTGTCACTTTTTCAGTTATGGAAATATGCAGCACATTTTTTCTATCATTTACTCTACATAATAGCTTTTTTTTAAAATACTCTTCTCATTTGCTTGTCCTGATTGTCAGAGTTTTCACTGGGCAAAGTTAAACAATATGTCTAGGTGACTGATGTGCCTCTCCGTAGCAATGAGCACCACTGTTAGATAAATGCATATATCTGAGTGAATTTTCTTGCACTCCAGATTTTCCTGATTCAACACTCATGATTGCTTCAGTGGATAAACACCAAAGAATTTTACAAAAACATAAGAACTGCTGCTGTAATCATAAAGACTGTCCTGTGCTCTTCCCATGCTCACTCAAAATCCTTTAACACACCTACTACTGCGTTCCTTTACGAAGGTATTAAAAGGATTCAAGACTAGTTTGGTAACATGCCAACAGATGGCAGCACGGGGCTGTACGCGCAGTCACAGCGACCACCGAGCGTCCTGTGAAACCGGTGCTCTTCTGACCACGTTTGCGATTTCATCATAAACACTGAAATAGAACAACCCTCCTCACACGTGAGTTTCTCCCTGGAGTTTCTCTTCCACACTTTCCCTGTTCCACACATTTCAGAAGCATCTGGAACACTGGGAGCACTGCATTGCTGTGCAAGGGGACAGTTTGAAGGTGATAGTGTGTAAACGTACTTTCTTGTTAACAGAGCGAGTTTCTAAACCATTCATTTTCCTCTGAGATCAAAATTTACATTTCTATTTTACTGCCAAGCTTCTTTGTAATAAGGTTTTATTCCCACAGTAGTGAATTTGATCTGAATTAAACCGAATAATGATCATTAAATCTATAGAAACTCTGTCTACATTTTATATTGCATCTTCATTCAGGACAACTTCTCCATAATGGTCAAATAGCAGAGAGAGAGAGAGAGAGAGAGAGAGAGAGAGAGAGACTAGCTGTCAGTTCTCTCCCAATATAGAGAACAGCTCTGGTAATTGAAGCCCCAGGGAGTTGCTTCCTGTGTCAAGGCCACCATTCATTCAGCCTGCGTGGTACGCTAATCTCGCCGTTTGTCCACAGGGAACTGACTCGTACTCTGAAAGAGTGAGATACATCATTACTGTCGACGGAGGAGGGTTGCCTGGCTGTGATGGAGACTCGACGAACAAGAAGGATAATAGATTGCAACACTGTGGGCTTCTTTAGCGCAATTCCTTCTCCTTGAGAGAATTTAAACGCTTGCTAGCTTAATAAGCGTCAACGTGTGACGCCAGTGACAGCTCGAATATGATGAATGTTGTTGTTGTTGTTGTTGTTGTTGTTATAGGAGCTTTGAAAGTTCCTCAGTCCTGATCTAAGACTGTGACACTGTCACTATTGTCCTACAGAAAATACAGTTGATCAAGTTTATGATCTATAATTGAAGTTTCCCCTCTATTCTCACTAAACACAATTATATACTACACAAAAAAAAGACACAGGGATTTACCGAAGAGGTTGTGGCACTTTTTTTTTGCTACCTAACGAGAGCGCAAAGGCCGCTGAGGTTGTAGCATTTATGAGCGCCTAATGAGCAGCTCTGTTCAATTCCTCCCACGCCGTGGCTCTTCCAGGTGAACTCAGCTGTTTAGTGCATTGAGGTTAAAGCACATAATACCTTCCCACACATCACAGGAACACACTGTACCATTCCAGAGCCTTTTATTGCATCTCAGTCATTAAAACCACAAAATGAAGCTTTAAATCATTCTTGTTTAAATATATTATCGTTTCATTTATTATACCAGGTCTGGAGCTGAACAACAACACACAAGATAACAAAAGACTTGTACTGTTGCTATTTCTGCAAGCGGGAAATCGTTCGTATAAATTGTGCATGTGTAGACAAAATGTGATGTTTAGAAGGGCTTGTGAAATGCATCACACACAGGAATCTGAGAATGAATGTGATTACTAAAGCAAAAAACCCAATGAACACAATTCAACACTTCTCCTTTCACTGGAGCCACAACTGCACCTCCCACGTACATGATCTCTAGCAGAAGCATCGATCTTCACCTCATCACATCACCCCGGGGTTTCCTGCGTTTCTCCTGTACATTACGGTTTATATAATTGAGCAAGTCAGAGTGAAGAGCTTTGTTCTGGAGCCCAAAAGTGCCAACTTGGTGTTACAGGGAATTGAATATCACTTTTCAATCCAAAGTTGCAAAACAATAAAACTATGAGATTCGTTCTGTTTACAAGAAATACTTTATTTATCTACGTTTCCACATGACCAACACAGCTCCCAGTGTTCTTCTGAAATTGTCCTGGAAGTCTTCTTTTAGAAGTTTATCAAGCATCTTCTGCTATTCACACCGCAAATTTTGAGCTGGATCTTGGTCTTTGGGAAGAGGGCCAAGTCCACAAATCTGGGGAGTAGCGTGGGTGCAGAGGTGAGATCATGTGGATTGTTCTCTCGAGGATCATCATGCACATTTTCAGAATTCGAGCTCGTTGAGGGTCTTCCTGATCTCTCCCTGTCTTCCAGTGATTCAAACATCTCCGGGGAAGATTTGCCCGATTTCACACAGAATTGCTGTTTGTTCTAACCCGCTGTCCGTAATGAAATTGCTGAAGTGGGTCAGAACAGCACCAGCTACATCAAGTCTTGAAATGGTTTAATGCTCCTCGTAATACATGGTGGACTACGTTTACAGAATTTGGTAGATTTCCTTACAGTTATGGGGTTGAGGGCCTCGCCTAGGGGCCGAGGAGTCGCAGTTTGATGTGCTTGGGATTTGAACTCACAACCTTTGGATACAAAGTCCAAATGCCACTCAGCTACCACCTCCCCATGGTGGACATGCATAAATGGCAAACCATGTTCTAGGAATCAGGAACATGCTTAAACACTGAGCACAACACAGCTGGACCAAATTCTCCTGATGTTTCACCACACCTTCACTCATATTTGAAACAATTACTGGAATATTGTACGTGTTAAATATTGTAGTATAGAACATGGTAGATGTTGCTGGAGTATCATATATAATATATTTAACTGAGCGGTTGAGGTTTACCGGCCTTGCTCAAGGGGTCTACCGCCTCCCCCATGATGTTGCTGAAATTGAAACTCATAACCTTTTAAAAAGAAGTCCAACATCTTAACCACTGTACTATTACAATTTGCTTCAAAAGCGAGAAGGAATTTAAGTCTGGGGCCCCCTGGAGCTTCTACTTACCCAGCAGCAGTAGCAAATGCAACCCTTGTCCACTAATACTATCAGAGCTTCCTAAACTTTCCAAAGAATCCAGAGAAAGATGTCGTATCAGATGTACTTCCTGCAAACATTATAGAAATTGTCTATTTTTTTTTACTTATAAATTCTTGAAGGTGGTTTGAAAGCACATTCCCATTTCTGTGCCGCAACAGGCTGCTCTGGCATCACGTCTCTGTTCTTTATTTGTGCGCATGTAAACCCTGGGTTTTAAAAGCAATTAGAGTGACATGGCAGCCCCCTGCTGTAGATGTCTAAGCTCATTAGTCAGCTTGTTCTTATTCCTAATGTCCTTTTGTCTTATACACAGACCACTTTTAAGAACGTTTTTTTTTATTATTATTACCTGCTGAGCTCTCACAGCTCCGGGAATGTAATTCTTCACTATATATATAAAATACACCTCTGTTATAAATCTGACTGGAGATCCTGGACTTAGTCTGTAGCTCCAGGGCTTCCTGCAGTCGTTCACTTTGTCATGTCCTCATCTTTGCCATTGCCTTTCACAAGATCTAACAAGGAAAAGAAAAGCTCTACTCGCTTTTAAAGGCCCAGGTCTCTTCCTGGCCAGTGGAGGAACAAGAAACCTCCTACAGACCACACTAAAGATTATTTTAAGCATCCTCCTTCTCCAACATGCTCTAAAGTGTGAGAAGAGGATCAGTATAATCATCCCTGGAGTTTATCGAGCTTGACTAACAACTCTGGTTAATACTTGCAGTACAAGATAGAAGGTTGTTTGTGTATTGTAATAGTTAGGCAGGGTTTTAATGCCAGCCTTTTCATGCAGTAGTAGATTACAAGTACATGAACCCCCTTACCATCATCACACTGAACATGGGCGTCCCACAGGGCTGTGTATTCTGTCCACTGCGGTTCATTCATGATTGCAATAATGGTACATTACCATACAGAAATGTGAAGAACTAAACAAAATCAATGGAGATGATTTTAGGATGAGTTTTTAGAATCCAGATCTAATTGTTACGTTTAAAACACAGTGTGACCTTCTGGACTGCTTTTCTGTCCTTCCTGATGTTTTATTTTTTATATACACTTTATTAACAAAGATTTGTGGACACCTGAGCATACGATTGGTATGTGCTTCTTTTTAAACATCCCATTCCACATTTAGTCCTATTTGCTGTTATTAGAACCTCCACTCTTCTGGGAAGATGTTCCACTAGATTTTCTAGTGTGTTAGTCAGGTAGTGTAGAATGTAATTTTTATAAAAAATAAAGTAATGAAATAGAATTTAAAATAAAATAGAATAATAAAACATAAAATACCAATAAAATTAAATCGAATTATTAAATGATTTGTAAAAATAGAAATGGAAATAAAATCTGTAATAAAAACAGTCTGAGGTTCTTCACTACCTTCCTGGCCTTGGTCCAGCACCACCTGCAGTAGATGCACTGCAGGTTAGGGATCTCAGTTTGATTTGTACGCTCGGCTGATCTCACCACCCTCTGGAGATTCTTCCGGCTTGGTCCTGTTCCCAAACCAGACTGTAATGTAATGGTCAGGTGAACTTGTAGGCCTCTAAAATGGAACAGATGCTGATGGACCTTCTTCATCCGGGTGTTGATGTGACTGGACCATGACAGGTCCTGTGTGATTTTAACACAAAGGAATTATAACTGTCATATTCTAGTGGAAGTCTGTCTGAGTCTGAGCTCACCAAGAACAAACAAGTGAACGGTTGAGAAATGGTTGGAGATATTAAACCAGAGGAATGGAAGCTGTTGGCCTGCAGTGATGCCTTGTTTATCTTTATTTACATCTCAGGTTCTACCTTTAATCAAAGAGACTTCTATTGAGCAAATTTGGGGACCAAATGAACATGTGTATCTCAGAGCTTGGATTTTGTGGACAACAAGCATAACTTCTGAGTAAGAACTTCTCCAGTACAGCCTGTAATTAATATTACAAGGATCCCTAGTTGATAATTCCATGACTTGGTTTCAGGATTCCAATCAAGAATATTAAAGATCTAGAAATCCGGAAAAGGAACATGTTGTACATAAACGTATACACTGGAGTGGCAGCGGTAATGTTATTCTGTAAAACACAAAGCTGACAGAAGTTTCTATACTTTTATTCAGCTTTGATGAGTGAAGGTGTTTTTTCACCGTGTCCACAGCAATGTCAGTAGAAAGAGGATTAATCTGCAGGAATGAGAGGAGGTGGCATGGGTTTTTTCCTCACACTGAGAGCTCGGAAAGGTCAGCACTTGAACAGAGATTAGTGATTGTTCTTCTGCATTCTGTTCTCGAACTTGTTTAACTTAAATTTGCTTGAAATCTTCAAAGCTGCCCTTGAGACATGAGCTAAACTACAAACGGAGAGCCTTTTTTAAGCACAAGCCTTTCCTAACCTCTTCAACAAGCGTTCAAACAAACAAACAAACTAAACTAAATTGTCATGGTGTAATGAGTGGGTTTGATTGTCTAAACCGATGCTCCTGAACCGTATTTTAAATGTATCCTCATGGTCTTTCCTGATTCTCAGTGTACAGAGCTCTCCTTTATCTCTCCTTCATCTCTCCTTCATCTCTCCTTCATCTCTCCTTGTCATTGCTTTCTTACTTTTTAGTTTTCTTTCTCTCACATTAAAGTCAACTCTCATCTCAGAGCCAGAAGCAGTGGGTGAGCTGAAGGGGATCAGACATGATCTGCACTCTATAAAAACAAAAAGCTTCCCAAGGAGCCTGAATCACAGATTACCAGCTTTCAGCACCAGGATGTGAGCTAAAGATGAGGTATCTGTTAGAAAACAACTTTTCAGGAAGCGATCTTGACGCTCAGTGGCACGAATACAGTCTGGCCATCCTGATAGCTGCGCTATATTGACAAAAGTCAACTGATATTTTTTTTCCAGCCAGATGTGGTTCCTCTCCAAACTATTGCCATAAAGTTTTAAACAAAGGTATCAGACAATCTTTGGATGCAGGACATTTTCCCTTCACTTGAACTAGGAGACCCAAACCCTCTGACCTCAACCATATTAAACACATATGGGATGAATTTCACATCCAGTAAATCTTTGCCTATTTAGTGTTATTTGAAAATATCTTTGTGTAGAATGTTTCGGCCCTCCTTCCACACCGAGACGGGGTTTTCATGTGGACTGTGTGAAAACCGAGGCTTTCAAGAAAGATGACGTATTTTTAGTCATGTGACCAATTCAGCCAAGATGGTGGATGACGTTGTACAATAACTTTGTAGTTATTCGTTTTTCTGAGCTCGACTCGGTCCAATATTTCAGCGTATATCTTTTGACATTTTCCGGTCTATACTCTCGCTCGCTTTCGCAACAACTCCACCTGTAACCAGAGGGAACCATCACCTGTATACTGAGCACATCTGGTTCAAAGGACACTTCCTGTTTATAGTATCCTTTAGCCATGCTCACAAGGTCTGTGTGAAGCACTGTCATTTCTCTCCTGCATACCAAGCCATTGTTTCTCTGCCGTTCCATTGTTCTACCGTGTACCGACTTTGTTTTCGTTTCTTCGAACTTTGCTTTTGCTGCCTATTAATTTGATCTGATTTGTTTTGCCTCGCGGACTGATCTTTCTGTGTACTGATTGTTTACTGCACTGTTTTCATGATTCTGCCTTTGGAAACAGTTTGTTTCTATCCAATAAATGGATCCTACTCCTCCTGCTCAACATTAGATGCAGGATGAAGAGTCTAACATTTCGCTCATGTGCAGTACCAGTCAAGTCAAGTTTATTTCTCTTGTTCTTTTCACAACAGACATTGTCTAAAAGCAGCTTTACAGAATTTACCAGTGAAGGTGAAGGTGTGTATTTATCCCTGATGAGCACCATGCAGACTGTGGTGAAGGAAAAACTCCTTTAGATGATATGAGGAAGAAAACTTGGGAGGAACCATACTTGAAAAAAAAAGCAGGACCTCATCCTCATTTTGGTGAAATCAAGAGTCATGAGAGCTATCTTGTAGATGTGAAGTTGTAGGTGAGATTGGATCAGGAGATGCTGTCAGATGTTGGACCACCACAATTGTTTTTCTAATACTATCAACTATTTAAGTGAAGAAATTCATAAAGTCGTCACTACTAAACTGTGATGGAACACATTTTTCAGATCCCTGATTTGTAGTTAGTTTAGCTACAGTACTGAAAAGGAACCTGGGATTGTTTTTGTTGTTTTTTATAAGTTTGCTCAGGTGTTCAGCTCTAGCAGCTTTTAGCTACTGTCTGTAGCTGAACATACTGTCCTTATACGCAATTCTAAATACCTCCAATTTAGTTTTCCTCCATTTTCTCTCAGGTGCAGGTGTTTGTTCTCTAACCTTCCTTAACCGGATGTTGGTAACGGTGTCTAATGTGCTAGTGAGGATAAGGTCTATGTTGTTAACCATTTCATCAAGATTATTAGTAGTTATGGGTTTAGTGTGAAACTGAGATAAATCATGCAGGTTATTTATGAATCTGTCCTTAGTGGTTGGAACAATAGTCCTACCAGTCGATAACGTGGTGCAACACGGCTAATCTGCTCTACCAGTAGTGTGTACAGTATGAGGTAATGGTCTGTGATGTCATCACTCTGAGGTAAAATATCTATATCAGTGACGTCTGCTCCGTGGGATATTATTAAGTCTAATGTGTGGTTAAAGTGATGAGTTGGTCTGGTGAAGTTTTGTTTAACCCCAAAAGAGTTTAATAAGTCAAATGAAAATCCAAAGCATCGTTTACATCATCTACATGAATATAAAAATCTCCTACAAGCAGAACTTTATAAAAATCGATCAAGAGATCTGATAGAAAACAAGCAAACTCTTGAAGAAAATCAGCGTAGGGTCCTGGGGGTCTGTACACGGTTACCAGAGCGAGAGACAGTAAGAGTTTTCTATGCATGTCTGAAAGTACAACATTAAGAACGAGCACTTCAGCTGATTTAAAGCTGAATCCTAATCTGTGACTAACATTAAGAGACGCATTATAAATGGTTTGCAGTGGCATCGAGAACACGAGCACCAGGAAAACAGCGAGTGTGCACCTTACCTCTGGCTCGGGTAGGGTGGATATGCCGGACGATGGAATCTCCAAGAATCACGGTATTGCGCTCAGTCTCGCGGAGAGGGGCGAAGTGGTTCTTGAGGTTTGACTCGCGTCTTCTTCTGCTGCAACCAGGGTCCATGGTGCACCGGTGCCAGTGTGAACATTACCTGGGCATGCTGGGAGCATTAGGTTCAACCCGAGAATTTACCTGGGACGAGTGAGCATCTGCCTGGGATGTTTCCAGGGCCGCTTTCCGCTCTGGCAGCTGGGCATGCTTTACATTTAGGTCACAAATCTGTTTCTCCAAAGCTTCCAGCCCCAACTCCACCGTTTGCAACTCGAACGAGTCCTGACCTGTGCTCAAAGACAGACACACAACCAACATAGTGCTCATTATAGCGAATAGAGTTAAGATACAGTGTGAAAGTTATGAATGTAGTCAACATTAGTGATAGTCGAGTTAACGAGCTACAGGCACAAGTCAGGAAGACAAAAAACTCTTCAGGATTATTTAATTGAGCAACTTTTGAGAAACAACTAAAAATGATCGTGTGGACATGAGCTGAATATTAAGAGTTAATCATATACAAAGTAAAAGGCAGGTTGTGTTCAATCTAATATTTTGATTTATGCTTTAAAAAAAAGAAATGCTTTAAAAATATACGAAACTTAAAACTCCATCAGAAGGTAATAAATTAAAGCATTCAGAAAAACATAAACATCACTGGAGGCCTTCAGTGCTGGAGAAGAAATTAAATGGTCGTTGGTCAGAATGTGTTGCAGTGCAAATGTACATGTATTTTTGTTTCTGAATATTTTACTGTTACAACAGTAAGAACTCACACATGGTCTTTTCTCTGACAGATATTCCTCTTAAACTAAATATAAATGTGTGTAATTGTTGATTAAAACACGTTTCTTTCGATATTTTAAGAAAAACATCTCCAGTAAGCTTCAGCTCTGTGGAACAGTGCGACGTTTTCTGTGACTCACCATGTATTTCTGTTTTGTTTAATTATATTCATGAAAAAAAAAAAAAGATCTGCAAAAAATAAATCTGATTGCAGGAACTTGGTTTGCAGGCGTTTGTCAGATCAGAGTCACCTGGGAGTCTGAATATAGCAGCCATGAACTCCAACTCCCAAACCACACACACACTCGCTTGCTCTGCATCTTCAAGCTACTGATTAAGCACAGGTGTGCTCAATTAAACACACACACACACACACACACACACACACACACACATTCACAAACTCTCTGTAAAGTAAAACCACACACACACTCGCTTGCTCTGCATCTTCAAGCTACTGATTAAGCACAGGTGTGCTCAATTAAACACACACACACACACACACATACATACACACACACATTCACAAACTCTCTGTAAAGTAAAACTCATTGTGACCTGCTCACACTCGTAGACTCGGCTACGTCTAAACTAATTGGAATCAATTTGTCCAAACTCTCGTTTTTGCAAAACAATCCAAGCTGAAACATCTAAAAACACTCACGTCCCTGCACTGCGCATGAAAACCAAGAGAAATATATGCGTTTCAAACAGAAACATACGTGTGGTCATGAACTTAGCAAACTCTGGAGTTCATGAGTGAAATCTTAACTAGTTTTTATACCTGTTCTGCTGCATGGATTCCGTTTGGACCGGTGTGTGTTTACTCTCACTCACAATCCTGCTCGTTTCTGATGTCCTCTGAAACCAGGACACCTCCCTAATGTGTTAGAAGCTGCTAATCCACAGCAGACTTTCTTTCCAAAGTATTTGGGAACATGTCCTGGCACAGCGTCGGCCGGCTGAGTAATTAAAACCCGACTGAAATGCCTGGCTCGAGGTAAAGCGCTGAGAGAGACACGTATGATGCGTTATGATGCGTTATGATGCGTTAGCATGACTGATTAGCAGCCGATGCTACTGAAGCAATAGTCGACGCTGCGAAGTGAAACATGGCGTTTTGCAGGATTGAAAGCAGGACGCTGTACAGATTCACACGCAGTCTTGCGCTGACTCGTAAAGGACAGCTTAAGGACACGCTGCATTTATGTCACATGTTTAATATGCTATCAATCGATGGTAGCACTTAGCAGGTCCATCAGCATGCGTGACTGAACAGCAGGGTTTAACTTTTTAACTCCGGTCCTTCAGCTATTAAAGTGTCCCAGAGGACAGAAGCTCAGGAGGAGGCACATGTGTGTGTGTGTGTGTGTGTGTGTGTGTGTGTGTGTGTGTGTGTGTGTTGAAGTGTACACTTGCTGAAGGACTTGCTAAATATATATATATATTTGAACTTGTTTGGTTTATAAAACACAAAGCAGCTTCTCAGATATGAACAGATTCCATATAAATATATTCAATGTATCACTTGAAGTTCATCTCTAATGACTGAACCAGTGATGAGGGTGATGAGGAAAATTCAAAAACCTTGAGATAAACCAGACTTTAAAAAGAGCTCATCCTCAACACTGACTGTCCGTCATTATCACCTGTTCCTTACTGGAGACTCTTCCATCAAAACCTTGTGCTTGCAGTCCCAAAACATTACCTGTTTATATTAATTACAGACCAAATTCATCGTTCATGGTTCTTGAGTTTAACCTCTACTGGAACCTCATGGATATTCGGACTGTTCATGAGGAGAACATCCTCAGCTACAGCGAGTGGTCTCCAATTGAACTCCATCCAGTGGAGTGGCGTCTTAATGGATTCGGCAGGTCCATGTGCAGGCAGTTGAGTGAAGAGTGTGTGGGGTGTGTGAGGTCCTCCACAATGCTGGTGGCTTTACGGATGCAGCGTATGGTGTAAATGTCCATGATGGAGAGTAGAGAGACCCCGATGATCTTCTCAGCCGTCCTCACTATTTATTTTGCCGTTCCCAACCCAGGATGCTCTCGACACTCCCTCTGTGGAACATTTTGAGGAATAGCGGTGGGAGCTGCACCCTCCTCGTCTTTACCAGGAATTATAGACTCCACTGGGTTTTTCTTGTTATGGGACCTGGTGGGGTTCTTTTGTCAGGTGGACACACAGAAATCTCCATCCAGGAGCCTTTGATGTTCAGAAGATCAGTGACCACAGCTTGTCCGCTTCAAGGCAACAACAATTTCTTGTTTTATTTACAATCCAGAGCTGGGTTTTCATCTTCACACCCTTTCCATGTTACTGCATGAAAAACGTAAACACAGTAAACCAAATCAACATCTAGCTCTTTTTTATTTTATCTAGAATGCAACATACACACTTGGTTGAAATTGTTACTATAGAAACAAAAACAGGTTTTAGATTGAGAGCGTGAGCGTGTAAATCCTTCATTCGCTTGTCATCCAGAACTAATGCTCGAGCTGCTGTTCCTGAAAGTTCATCAACGCCTTCCAAACCGGTCTGTAATCACGCGCCGGCCGGGGATTTGTGCGTGAAACGTTTCCCAGGCTACGACATTACCAGATTTTTCATTGCACCAAGATGAAGGAGGAAATGCCAAGGAGAAAAAGCAGATGAGGTTTTCTGTGATGTCAGGGTCATGTGACTCTCGGCAGCGAGGATCAGAATGAACGACTTCCTGGTGATTGTGTAGGCTAATTAGCAGGGATAATGAGCACAGCGGCTAATTATACAGGGGAAAGAAACACAAACAAAAAGCACGGCTTACGAAGATGAGAGCAATAATTATAGATTGGCATGATAAGACCTGATCTGTGGGTTCAGGTCGAAGATATTGGTGTAATTAAGTAGCATCTACAGGATATGTACTGCTGTGTTTCACTTCTACACACAACCTTCACTTTAAGATGTGCTGATACTCTGTATGGCCATAACAATGGATTTTTCCAGCCAAATGTGGTCCTTAAACACTTACCACAAAGTTGGATGTCTCTAAATGTAGGATGGGATATTTCCTTCACTTGAACTACAAGACCCAAACCTGCACAAAGCCAGATTCATGAAGATCTGCTTTCCATGAGTTGGAGTGGAAGATCTCCTATTTTAGAGCTCCAACCCTATTGAATTTGAATGAAACTGCACCCCAGACCTCCTCACCTTCTCACCTACATCAGTACCCGTCTATTAACACACATCATTGTGGCCGAATGAATCTCCACAAAAAATCTAGTGGAACATCTTCACAGAAGAGTGGAGTGGGATGTTCACCAAGAACAATCTCATAGCAATCTTATGCTCAGGCCACAAACTTCTCATTATACAGTGAAGTAAAAGTACAGTTGTGTGTTTACACAATGTACCAGACAGATTTAACACAATAAATACTACAAAACTACTTATACAAATACTACTTAAAACTAATAATAAATGACCCAAAAGAAAGAAAGAAAAAAGAAAGGAAGAAAGAAAAAAAGATGGAAAGAAAGAAAGAAAGAAAGAAAGAGAGAAAAAGGAAAGAAAGAAAGAAAGAAAGAAAAAAGGAAAGAAAGAACTTTCTTTCTTCCTTTTTTTTTCTTTCTTTCTTTCTTTCTTTCTTTCTTTTTTTCTTTCTTTCTTTTTTTCTTTCTTTCTTTCTTTCTTTTTTCTTTCTTTCTTTCTTTCTTTCTTTCTAAAAAAAATAATAAAGTGTAAATATAATAGTAGGATGTTAATAGATTATTTCCTGGTGTGTGTGTGTGTGTGTGTGTGTGTGTGTGTGTGTGTGTGTGTGTGTTTCTTCAGATCCAGGGGCAGGAGCCAAAAAAAAGAGCCAGATCAACAATCACTGAAAGTTTAAATGAATCTTTTTTTATTTTTTATTTATTTATTTTAAATCTTCTAAATTAGATTAGTTTATTGATCAAAACGAGATGAAATTATTAAGTGAAATAAAATGAAATGTGTATCAGCAGTGAAACTGAAAAAAACAGACTACAGTGATATTTATTCAAGTTATTTCACATGTAAACATTATTATTATTAATATTATTATTATTATTATTCCACTAGAATTATTGCACGTAATTGCCCAAAATATTAACATGACATAAGTGTGGCATGAGGAAGGAGTTTTATATTCTGATGGCCACAGGCAGAAATGTTCTCTTGTAGGACTGTGTGGTGCTTCGTGGTCGTGGTACTGAACATGTTCCTCAGATGATCAGTGTTTTATGTAGTGTGTGGGAGAAGTTGTCTATGATGGAAAGTCCTTGAAATGTAGTAACTGGGTGAAGTGTGAGTATAATAGTAGGATGTGAGGTCAATAGATTTGTGTGTGTGTGTGTGTGTGAGTGTGTGTGTGTGTGTGTGTGTGTGTGTGTGTGTGTGTGTGTGTGTGTGTGTGTGTGTGTTTATAAACCTAAATTTCGTATCGTCTCTTCGACCTGTGATCAGCACAAGGTTGCATTTTGCTACAGTATTTTTATTTTAATTGCAGCGTGTTTGGGATGAGTGTGTGTGTGTGTGTGTGTGTGTGTGGTAACATGTATCTCATGCCTGATGCTTTGAACGGCCGCCTGTCAATGTGTCCTTCACGATTCAGTGCACCACTAAGAAGTCGTTTACACCAGCCGTCCCCCATATGGCTGCATTGCTATTCCAGTAGAGACGCCGCCGCCCACTGCTCGTAAAAGCCCACGCCCGTCAGCCTTTTTAAAAAATGGCATTATCCTGCTTAATGATGCAGCACTTTAATAGCAGGAGATGAAAAAAACGCTTTAAAGATGCTACTGCTAGAATATCATCAATGGCAGATAATAAAAGGGAAATTTGTCATTCACGACGTGTCATGTAGACGCCCGAAATCTGGACTGCATCATGCCAGTGCAGCCTTCAGGAACCATCACACAGGACATGCACTTCCTGCGCTCTATAGAAGTTAATATCATCTGACGTCTATGTGGAAATTTGTATATTCTAATAAGAACCTAATGTTCCTATAAAACATGGAATTTAGTCTGATTGTTTAGATCACGTGGTCAAACAAGGAATTCCTATGCAGGGTTACATTTAGCAGTAATCAGCTGATTAATTAATACGTTATAGGCAAAAGTATTGGGACACCTTGGGACAAAAATGATGTCTGATAAAGCTGAAAAATGAGCTAGAAATACAATAAATACTGTAAAAGCTGTATTTAATATACGGAAATACTCCATATGGCCAAAGTTTATATATAGAGAGAGATTTTTCTACATTTATTAGACCCCATTTGAGTAATACAGCGTATTACAGGTATGTGTGTGTGTTTGTGTCCTACATTAAATATTTAATTTTCTACAGTACTGTTCCTATTTTAGCATTCTTTAACACCGTCTTCATTCCTTCAATCCTTCGCTACCTTGATTTGCAGAATCGTCAGGATTTTTTCTTTTTAAGAGAAATACTTGAATCCATATCGCGAGATTTTTACAACAATTCGTATTCCCACACTATAAACATATAAACATTTATAAGACCGTTCTCGGCCACTCACCTCCTTACTTAGGTCAGTTGCTACAGCTAAAGCCTGTCACATATAACACCCGGTCCTCACTTCACTTTCAATTAAAGTTTCTTTCGGCTTCTCCCGTTAGGGGGCGCCACAGCGGATCCTCCGCACGTTTGATTTGGCACATGTTTTACGCTGGATGCCCTTCCTAACGCAACCCTCCCCAATTTATCCAGGCTTGGGACCGGCACTGAGAGTGGCTGGGGATGGTCCCCTGACCCGGGAATCGAACCCGGGTCGCAGCGTTGGGAGCGCTGCGTCTTAACCACTAGACCACCAGGGGACCCTCACTTCACTTTCAATTAAGCATTCCTAAAACCAACTCTACGTTTGGTCTTGCATCTTTTCAATCTGCTGCTCGCGACTGGAATGCTTTGCAAAATACACTAAAACTGTATAAATTAATTCCAATTTCAACTTTTAAAAATATGATATCATATTTGTTCACGGACATATGCAGTTGTTTTTCTCCATAATTTTGTTTTAAAATGTATTCATGTATTTGTTCATTTTGTATGTTTTTTTTTTTTTTTTTTTTTTTTTTTTTTTTATTTTTTTTAGCCCTACTTCCCTAACCCTAAGTGGTTATTCCACTTGTCAGGCCACCATTGTAAATAAGAACCTGATCTTAATGACTTGCCTGTAAAAATAAAGGTTAAATAAAAAAAATAAATAAATAAATTAAAAAAAACGTTTTTCCGGTACGGAGCGAGTAGCCACAGCGACACTGCGCTAACTCTAGTTTCTTTTTCAAACCCCTGGAACCTCTGAAAATTAGATCTCCTAGATTACACAAAGAGTAAATGTCAGGCTTTTTGACCCTCTGATTTGGATGTAATCAATATTTTGGTTCTGAATAACAGATCAGCAGTGACATCAAAAATATTATAACAGCATGAAAAGTGAGAAATGGGAGAAAAGAGACGGATTTATTCTGCATGTGATGTTGGCAAGAATGATAAATGCCACAGTATTTCCTGAGAAGAGAAATCTTTCCTTCTTTCAGGTGGATAAAACATGCTGAAGGTTTGTTGTTTATTTCTTTGAGATCAGAATTATTTGTGGCTGGTGGTTAAAAATGAGGTTGAGGGTGGTCCGTCTGATGTAGGATGCAGGAGTGTTTATAGCCCACTTAATGAGTTTAATGAAGGAACTGGCGAGGCATCTATCACTTTTGACATGTTATTGGGCGGTGGCTGTTGAGCGAGTGGAGCTGTTTGCTGCTTTATTTCCTGATGCTTGCTGTGTTTTTGTTATGGAGAATGACGATGATGTCGCTCGTTGCTTTAGCAGCGTGTCGGCATCCTGTGAAAACTACCGTAGCTGAACACGTTTCTTGGATGCATCCTATTGTAGTAAAACCAGTTTTAGTATACGTATGGAGAGATCCAATCAAAAAATGATAGAGATCCAATCAAATAAGGATGAAGAGATCCAATCAAAAAATGATGGAGAGATATACTGTATTACTTCTACCCAGATTACAGATGTAAATTCTGTAATTTTATTTATCAGAAAGGTGAAACAGTTTCCACCCTAATCCCTAGATTCTGCGACTTCCTCAGTAAATGTGCAATTCCATTTATTATTTATCGTTTTTAGTATTTTTCTTTCTTTTTTTATTGTTTTTGTTTTAATAAAAAAA